>PVKM010000791.1:0-83163 GCA_004027735.1 Carollia perspicillata | reverse complement strand
TATATTTGACTACGTACTATATCGGTAATTTATAATGATGTAAATACCAAAGGCATTTAATTATTTCACATTACATTAAATCTGGATGCACATGGCTAATCCAATCACTCAACAATATCACAAAGGCCCATTGGGACATTTTGAAGCTTTTCCTGAATGGTTTCAAAGGATTTCTGCAGTTCTAACATCATGCTCCACAAGACAAAACCTTGACTAAGAAGAAAGGGGGTGGGAGGTAAAAAGAAGCCCAGTTCTCATTAGCTTTTTCTATTAATCTAGACTTTTTTCTGTACGCCTTCTAGCTGATACCTTTTGTGTTTAATTGGCTTGAGCGGGGACACATACTCAACTCTAGACCAAACACTGACAAAGGGAAACTAAAGTGCCAATATTGGTTAAGATCCACTGTAACTGAAGTTTTGAGTCCGAGGCCATTGCTTTCTATACGTAATAGGGCTTTTGCAAGCAAACCTGAAGGACTATTGACCACACCGGTTATGATCAGAGATTCAAGGCTCCAGATTTTCAGCTGGGTCTGCAATGATAAAAGGCAAAGTTGTTATATTTGCAAGGTAACTATATTCCAGGCTAAGTAGAATGTCTGGCACATAGTAGTTAATCAGGCATTCTACAAATATACGTTATTAGTGGATACTTAATATATATTTGTTCAATGAATCATGACTTTTCTGTAGAGAATATAAGAGGCTTTGTACAAGAGATGAGAGAGGCAAAATAACTTGTTCAAGCTATTTCAGCAATAAATGTTAGTGCAAGAGTCAAACTCGGGTCTCTTTTGTTCTAATACCTGAACTCTGCTCATTGAGATGCATTGGTTTTCATTAAAGTCTCATGGTACCATTGATCACACAAGTAAATGGAAATGATTTTTTAATTAAAGAAAAGTGAAATTTAAGAAATATATTAAGGTGTGATTAATAAAAAGAGTAGTTCTGCTCTACTATGTAATGAGCTGGAAAAGTATCAGTCTCAACTTTACAACAGTAAGAGCCAGATTAACTCCAAATTGACACCCTTTTGGGTCCCATCAGAGATAGACAGAATTAAAAAGATGCAGAAAGGTATCCTGTGCAAACAATAAGCACATAATTTGGAGTAGCTATGTTACTATGAGAAATATAGTCTTTAGAAGAAGGAATATTATCATAAAGAGAGATGGGACATGATGTAAAGGGGTTGATTCTCTAATAACACATAGCAGCCTCAATGTGTATGCAGAACACAATAGGGCAAAAAGCTCCTTAAACTGAAAGAAGAAATAGAGAACTCCACAATAATAGTAATTTCAACTCTCTTTTCTTAGGAGTCAGTAGGACCATTAGACTGTAAATCAATAAGGATCTAGAAGACCTATACAAAACTGTAAACCAACTAAATGCAGCTGATGTTTGTAGAACACTCTACCCAAGACAGCGTATTTCAGATTCTTTTCAATTGCACACGAAACGTTTGTCAAGAGAGGGCATTTCCTGGGACATAAAATAAACATCAACAAAGTTTGAAGAAACAGAAAGTGTAAGAAGTCAGCTTTTGGACCATGATGAAATTTAACTAGAAATCAATAACAGAAAGATAGTTGGGAAATCATCAAATGTTTCAAAACTAAACAGCACACTTTGAAATAACTCATGAGTCAAAGAGAAAGTTTCAAAGGAAATTTAAAAACATATTGAACTAAATGAAAATGGAAGCACAATGTAAAATTTGTAGACTATAGCTAAAGCAGTGCTTGCAAGGAAATTTGCATTAAGGACTTATGAGAAGAAGTCTTAAATTATTGATGTAAGCTTTCACGTGGAAACTCATGAGAAAGAAGAGCAAGCTAAACCCAGTGTAAGCAGGAGGAAATAATACAGTGAAGAACAGAATACGATGAAATTAAAACAGAATGGTAATTGAAAAAAATGAGTGATACTGAAAGCTGATTCTTTGAAGAGATGAATAAAATTTAAAAACTTTCAGCCAGGCTGATAAAGAAAAAAGGGACAAGGCACAAATTAACATGATCAGGACCAAAAGAGAGGACATCACCACAGATGTTAAAAGGATATTAAGGAATACAACATCTGTAATAAAATGGCACCAAAAAAAAAAAAAAAAAGGAAGAGAAGGGAAATAAAATTTGTCAACACTAAGTACTGAGAAGAACATTGATCAAGTGGCTTTTTTTTTAAACCTGAGGACATGAATAGAGAGAGTGAAAGAGAGAGAGAGGGGGAGGAAAACATCGGTGCAGAGAGAGATATGGATTGGTTGCCTCTTGTACACACTCCAACCAGGGACCAAACCCCCAACCTAGGTATATGCCCTGCCTGACCAGGAATTGAACCCCCAGAATTTCCATGTGGGACAATGCTCCAACCAATTGAGCCACACTGGCCAGGGCTCAAGAAACATCTTTATACATTACCAGTAGGAATATGAAATAGTGCAAGCACTTTGCAAAAAAAAATTAACAATATTTTCAAGTTAAATATTTATATGTCATATAACCCAGCAATTCAACTTCTAGGTATCTACTCAAAGGAAATAAAAACTTAGGTTCATGCAAAAATTTGTATGTGAATGTGTACAGCAACTTCATTTAGTCTTTGAATGATAAGTCGAAAATAATCAAGATGTCTTTTAACTAGTGAATGGATTATTAAAAAATGGTTGTACATTTGTCAAATGAAGCACAACTCCACAGTAAAAAGGAAGAAACTATTGGTTAATACAAGAGCATGAAAGAATTTTAAATTCATTTTCATAAGTGAAAGAAGACAGACCCAGAAGTCTACATAATATGTGATTTTTTGGAACAAAAAAAATATATGGGAATGAAAAGCAGATTGGTTGTTGCCAAGCTTTTGAAGCTGCAAGGAGGTGTTAACTATGAATGGTCAGCATGAGAGAAATTTGAGATCATGGCGCCGTTTGTGTGGAACCACGGTGGTGGCTACACCATTCTATGCATTTGTCAAAGCCCATGCATATTAGTCTGCTGGGGCTGCCATGACAAAACACTGCAGGCTAGGTGGCTTGAACAACAGAAATTTATTTCTCACGGTTCTGGAGGTGAGAAGTCCGAGATGGAGGCACTGGCAGTTTTGTTTTCTTGTGAGGCCTCTCTCCTTGGCTTGCAGATGGCCACCTTCTCCCTGTGACCTCACAAGGTCTTCCCTCTGAGTGCACACACTCCTGGTATCATTCGACGCCTCCGAATTTCCTCTTCTTATCAGGACACCAGTCATATTGGATTAAGCCCCACCCTGATTGTTTTATTCAATGTAATTACTTCTTTACAAACCCTGTTTCCAAATACAGTCGCATACCTAGCTACCATGTATTAGAACTTCGATAAGTGAATTTGGGTGATGGTGGGGGGCACAAAATTCAGCCTATAATAAATTACAATTCTATACCACAAATAAAGAATTCTACTTTATGTGAATAAAAAAAAAAAACTAACCATGTAGGTTAATTTATAGGTATAGGCAAAAAGATGAACACGGACTGAAAAATGAACCTAATTGTATTAAAAACAAGTTCGTGGCCATTGTGAATGGTGAGGAAGACAGAGCTGACCAAAGTTACTTTGGAAAAGAGCATTTTGATTAGATAATATAAGACTGAAGACCAAGGGGAATATCCACCCATCCTATCTTATACTTGGTAAATTTGTTCCTCACAGGGGTTTGGACTAGCAATTCTGAAGTTATTTTATATGTATACTGGATTTAACATGTAGTAAATGTATTGTTAATAATAAAATCATATTGCTGTTAATAAAGTGAGATGACTCACTTGTGGAGACAGAAGTTACATTAGGAAACAATGGGGCGTGGGAAGAGTCCTGTGTCTGGATTGAAATTAAGGTATCAATATGGAGTCATGAATTTGTCTTAATTGTTTGGATTTAATGTAAAAATTATATATATTGTGCTTCCTCTGTCCACTGAGAGGAACTAGAAGTAGAGACACCCAGGAATGATGAGTTATACCTAGTATTCAAGTCTTGGTGTGTAAAGAACATTCTCAAGTGAATCAGGGCTTGCTAGAGAAGTTGATTCCAAATTTGGGGGTATGGGAAATAAGATAAACCTGGAGTGTCTTGTGGTGCCAGAAAGTATGCAAGTGCAGAGAGAGAGAGAGAGACAGAGAGAGAAGGAAGGGAGGCAGGGAAGATGAAAGGAAGGAAGGAAGGAAGGAAAGTAGGAAGGAAGGAAGTAAGGGAAGAAGGGAGGGAGGGGAGAGAAAAAATGAAAGGGAACAGAAGGGAAGAAGAGTGGGGAAAGAAGGAATAAAAGGATGGAAGCATTTTAAAAGGGCATACAGGACAACCTAAAAGAGCTTCCAATATATAAAGAACAACTTTAGCAAAAATATAAATAATGATAATGTAGATTTATAACAAAGAACAAAACAAAAGAGTCCATTATGAAGTAAATATATAAACAAACAAATGGGTAAGAAGAGATTACACTTTCTTATAGAAGAATTTGCATTACTGACATGGGAAGAATGAAGGGACTAGAAAAATCACAATAAAACATACCAATAATAATTGCTGCAAGCGAGGTCCCGTGATAAATGCTAAATAAAATGAATGGGCTAAAACGTAAAGAGGAACAGAATATTTGTAGTCTCAAATCACCTTCTCTAAAGCATTGAGTAATAACTAAGGGAAAAATAGTAACTTTATATATAGTATGGAATCATGGCTAATATCCCCTTAACCAAGGGATCAAGGTTAACATTACCAGTTGTAGAAAATGATATCATTGGCCCCTGATATGATGCTGTGAACACAAGTTCAATATAATCGAGATCAAACCATCTCAGACCAACCCAAATTGAGGGTCCTCCTGTAAAATAATTGACCAGTACACATAAATGTTCAGATTATGAAAGACAGGACTAAAATTCTATCACAGAATGGAGGTATATAAGGAAATATGGCATCTAAATGAAATGTGAAATCTTGAATTAGATTATAGAACAGAAAAAGAACATTAATGAAAAATACTGGTGAAACCCCAATAAATTCTATACTTTAGTTACTATATTAATACCAAAGTGAATTTCTTAATTTGTATTAATATTCAATGATTTATAAGGTAGTAATACAAGGATAATTAGGTGAAGCATCATGGAAACTTTCCATATTATTTTGGCAACTTTCTCTAAGTCTAAACTTGTCTCATTATCTCCAAAAATTTTTTGTTCAAGTTAATATTCACTTGGAAAAAGCAGATACTGGTATGAGCAGACAATCTGTCATTCTAGGAGGAGATTCTTCTGCACTGCCAGCCACCTAAGGAATGGGATCAGGGTAATAACCCAATCTAAGGTATGATCATTTAAAGTGCATAAGGACAGAATCCTAGACAACAAGGCAAAACGACACTGGATAGGTGATCGAGAGCTTGTGAAATCACCATTCTTGGGGAACTTGAATGACAAGCTAGATCATCAGCTGTATTGGTGGACTGAGGCTTCGTTCTTCAGGATGGATTAAGAGTACTCTGCGTCCTGTTTCTTCCATGTAGAAGATTTAAGAAATGGCTTCACACTGTTCTATGACCTGTGTATTTGCAAGTGGATGAATGGACGTCCACATAGTTCTCCTAAAGTATATCTTTTAAGCAAACCCTGGGACTTGGAAACATTCTAAGGAAGCACACATCAGGAAATGTGGGTTATGAATTGAATAAAATGTGGAGTTTTAAATCTTTTTTTCCCTTATTCATTACATTTTAAGCTCAAGTGGTTTCCCATCTGGACCAAGAAATTGCACTGCTGAAATGTTAATATTCTTTCCTTTAGTATTATTTCATTATAATTCATGTTGAAGAGGCGCATGGTCTAACAGACTGGAACGGCCATGGATTTGAAAGTGAGAACGTGTAAAACAATCTTTATCTTGGTAGAAGTTACCAAGGGTTTAATGTGGATAGCCAGAGGTTTTCTGTGAAATGATAAAGTGTTTAAATCTTTGATTTTTCCCAATGCGCTTTCATTTAGGATAATACAGTCTGATTCGGTGAAGAAAACTGCACCAGGGAACAATATAATTTTGCAGCAGAACTTTGATCAAGTCAAGGGAATATTTCATTTCTAATTCAAGAGATAATCCCATAGACTATCTTTCTTCCTTTTCCCCATTTCTCTCTGTCCCTGTTTCTCTGTTGATTGTCTCCTTGGAAGCTTTGCCACTAAAACACAGGTGGGCGGGCATGGAGTTTTTCATTTCCTTTTCATGGTTTAATTTCTGTGACATGGCTTCACATCTCTGCTGATCAGAATGGTCTGGTCCTTTCAGTACTGGTATCGGGAGAGAAGACAAAGGATTGGCAAAGCACTGAGAAGTAACTATTGAACATAGGTCACATTGGATAAGAACTATGTTAGAGATTGATGAGTAACAATACTTTATACCTTTGAACCCCTGTATTCTTATTATTTTCATTTATAATGTAGTAAACCTGTGGTTGGCTGAACTTTTTATTTTTCATCCAGATAATTTAGCACGATGTTGTGACATGATTATGACAAGGGAAGAAATACCAAAGACTGATAGAAAAGATGGAAAAGAAAGAAATCGTTACTCTTGACCTCTGAAACTTATTCGTATAAGTGTACAGTGCGAACTAAAGCAGAATATTTATTTAACAAGTACACATTGATTACTTACTATGCAGGAGGCACAGGGGGGCTATGCTGAGAAGCTAGAGGAAGTTCCAGACCTCTTGGACACGCCTGTGAGATCAGCTATGGTCCCCATCCTGTAGGCACTCAAGAAAAATTAGGGTTTTAAAAACCTCCAAAACCATACTCCATGGTTGATATTCCGTGGCATTTTCCATGATTATTCTCATTTCCAGGGGATTATGTCTTCGTGGCTCGCTCGCCTCTATACTATACACTCAGTCCAGACACAGAGCTCGGCTTCCTCAACAGTCTCTGCAGTATATTCATTCTGAAGAAGGTTTCACAAGTTTAGTAGAATTTACAACCGATTTGGAGTCATAAGAAGCAGTCGCATTTTACAATAAGTAGGTCATTCACTTCTCTTCACCCTTTTTTCCTGCACTGTGCAGGCCAATTTATCTCTTCCGACTCTGAGCTTCAGGACTATATAACCAAATAGTTAGTTGCTTAGCCTAATAAGTACTAATCACTTAAAACCATCACCCTGATGAGGCAGTTGGGGTAACAAAAAACATAATGAATAATCACAATACGCGAAATAACAACAGCAACAACAATGACCCCTCTGTTCTGCAGAGTTCCGTGTTTTCCCAGCTCCCACCCCACCCACCCACACTGCACTGCTTTCCAACTTCAATATTGCATTTTCCTATTGAATTTCAATCACTTGGAGAAGTATTACATGGAAAATAAAACAAGTAATCTAACCTCTGCATTAATATTATTTCCAAGAGAAAATACATAAATTATTCTATATTCTACATTCACAGAAAGATTGTTCACATCCTGAAGTACGTTGATCTCTCTCAACCGTAGTTTAATAAAAAGTGATCTAGTCACTTGAGTGGAATACAAAGTAATTTTTTGCTCATGTTTGTCCACATCGAGTCTTTGCTCTATATTTCTATCAAGTCGAAGTCTTCTGATTTTAAATAACAGGCATGAAAAAAGAAACGAGCACAGTACAGCTTTTACATCTTTTAGGTGACATGTCCCATCAACCTTAAATCTGAGGGAAATTTCTGTGAGTTTCCAATGTAGTTATTTGAGTCATTCTAATGAAATAAGACTTGAGGTTCAGAAAAGTAAAATCATTGTGTATTAGAAAAAGTGTCACTTAGAAAATTTATGTTTAATATATAAATTCAACCAGCTGCCCCAGACATCATGATTTAACATAATGACCATAAGTTAGACATGAACCACACCTACATAATTTTCCTAGTGATTTGTCTGTATTGGTTCCAATTTGATTTCCGTGAGGATTTATTAGGCTTGTTTTAAAAGTATTTAGATGTTTAATATAGATGAACAATCCTAGGGAAGGAGTAAGCAAAATATCAGTTTGCAGCCTCAAAACACAAGTTAATGATCACTAAAATTATTATGTGATCATAAAGCTATGGTAAGGAAGGCGGGAAGGACAAAATGAAAGGCCAATTGCTTTTCTATTATATGTCACTGTGCAGAACGTTGCAAGTATAATTGAAACCTGTTAAAGAATAAAGGACAGATAGTAATAAAAACTGAATAGCCAGAGAAGAATCAGTTTTCAGACATTTCAAATACTTGATTGCTAAGGGAAATTTTAACGGAGACAGGAAGTCGCCTTTATATATCATTCTTAGTATGGATACCATTTGGAGCATTAAAACATTTTGCAATGTACTCAACTGAAGGCCGTCACCAAAAAGAAAGAAAGTATTTTAAGAAAGACTACCATTGGGAAATATCAGTTTTACCTTTACAACTTACAATATTTAGACTCATTTCCCTGAAGTATATGAGAACATTGTTTTTAACAAATATAATATATGAAAAAATAATGTTTCATTTTTTTCTTAGTTTTTAGCCAATTTTTTTTAGTGAAGTATTTACTTTTACTATATCCATGGAGCCTATACTAAGCTAACCTTCCTCGGGTATTAAAAAAGAAAGCAATTTTTCCTGTGAAAACCATGAACTCAATCTAATCACATGCATTCAAGTATTGCCCTTGATTTATATGGAGGCTCTCTCATGGGTAGTAGGGATCCCAGCAAGAAGTCTGCTCACTCTTTTAAACATATGTCTAGTTGCTATGGGGGAAGTTATTTTTCTTATATAGCTTAAATATAAAAGTTGAGTCTTCCAACAAAGTCCTACATCTGTGATTATACAAGTCAGTAAGTGTCTTTATGGAAAGATAAGGAACCTGAGGCTGTCATAGAGCCTGAAAAATAAGCCTGATACCTCTGCTCATGCATGTTACATATACTTTAAATATAACCTGTCTCTTCTATTACAGTTTACCAATTATTTGCATGTTCACTAGTGCTAGGTGTTGGGCATATAAATTTGGTGGTCTCTGAGACTTTACTTTGTACTCTGGTTTTAGCTTTTACCAGGTGTATGATCTTAGACAAAATACTTATAGCTCTAAGACTCAATTTTACCATCTATAAAGTGGGCTGTGCATGCTTTTCCACCAGATTTACCATAAATCAATTTACACAATTTAAAAGTAAATGAACTAGCATTCATAAACTTGTTTTACATGCCTGACATGGTAGATGTTCACTCTTTTATTAAATGGCATTAAAAAAAAACTTATTCAGAGTGTATCATTTTCACACGTTGATTCCAACTCCCAGAAAACAGTGGCATGGAAAAGTGTAACTAAATTCTTGGGAACATTAGTGCTGTTAATTTCTCCACTTAGCCGTAATCCTTAGCAAGTTGCTTTTTATTAAATTACTACTTGATTCCCTACAGGTTTAGTGTTTTAAGATTATTTTTAAGATATTTGATGGTTCCCATTTGAGCTCTGGCACTAGGCAAATTCTCACTTTAGCCACATATCAGTATCAAGGTTATGTCCACATGAAGCCTCTATCATCAAAACTTTGGTTAAAAAAATATTTAAAAAAACATTTTGGAGATAGAATATATGTGGCAACAAAAACACACTTTGGAGAAGAGGGTATCTGTCATTTGCCCCTCCTTCGGCATGCCCTCCTTCACAAGACCTGACGCCTAAAAAGCTGTTTCTCAGGCTCCCTTGCCTACTGGCTTTCGGTTAGGTTTTGTCCAGGGAAATCGCTGGTGGGAGACAGGTTTGGAAGGGGGCAGGGGGGACAAAAGTTCCTGTCACCCTTCCTCCTCTTTAAGCATCATCTCTCGTTGTGGTTTTTTCTCCTCCAGTGTCCTAGCCTGGACCAGGCAGCCTGACTCCTGGCTTTGGTCACACCTTGGAGCGCTCTCATCCTGTCCTCACTCTTCCTCTTGTGCTAGTCTCAGGACTGCCTCCCGGAGCCATGTCTGCAAACTCTTCCAGCACGGTTACAGCAAGTCCCACACGTGGGCTTCCTTTCAATGAGCTACGTACGTGGTGGAATTCTGATTTCTTGAGTGGATTCTGAAAGTTTGAAGACTGGCATTTCTCTGTTGAAGCAGTGATTTCCCACGGAGGGGCCATCCATAATTTGTGAAAGAACGAGATTTTCGTGTCATCCTTCATACATGCCTGCTTCATAACACCCGATTCCTTCAGATGATTGACCACCAGCAGCCGCCCCACTGCTGACATTTTCCAAACACGGAACAAGGAGCCCAGAAAAGAGCCTCCCCTGCCGCTCCCAGGAATTCGAGGTGGCTGTCTCACCAAGGCGAAACGTGGTCTCTTCAAAACACTTTTGCACTTCCTTTGTGTAGATGATTGTGACAGCGCTTTTGATTAGAAGATTCTCTGAGTTTTGATGCTTTGTTTTTGATTCAATTCAGTCTTCTATTTTAACCTTTTTCGAACCTGAGAAATAGGACATCAGTTAGTGTATACTTGGCCAATAGTTTCAGTAATTTAAAACACACCTTTAATCATGTACGTTCTAAGAGACTTCAGTGAAGGCCTTAAAATTATCTTTATCAAATAGTTTAAATGAAAAACCAGCTCCCACACCACCAGCCTTCCCCGCACCTCCAGCCACCATGAAAAAAGTCTATTTAATACTACGTGAGTCAAAGCTTGCCTTAGTTCTTAAAGGATTTCATTTTACAGAGCATAATTTTTTAACTCGAGGCTCTCAATTCTTAAATGTATTGAAATTTATACGGAGTCTGCTAAAGACCGTGTGCATTTATCAATCACTGGCTAGTTGCTTTGAAGACAAGTCTCCTCAGCTTCACACTCATAAGCCGTGTATTTTCACGCGCAGGCTCCAGCCCTCAGATAGAAAGTTGCAGTGTATTGCAAAACACCTCTTAAAACTCCAGTTTTCAGTTTTGAACATCTTGTGTAAACCCGCACATTTAAAATTCTTTGTGACATGCTTACAGGAAAGCATAATCTTTCTTATCAGAGGTCATAAAAATATGTGAAGAACCAAATCCTGCTATTTAAGATAAAAGAGAGGTTTATTGTGTATCACTCAATTGCCAGTGGCTACCATGAGACTCTTTTAAACATTATTCAATTAAGAGAATTCTTTAACATACATACACATTTTAGACCTTAGGATTTCCTTCTCATTATCCTTCCACTTTTCCCCTTTCTGCTTAAAAGCCCAATTCCTCTTTATTGCCTACTCTGCCCTTGCTTCTCATTGGCGTTACCCTGTTATGGAGGCCCTGTCTTCCATACCTGCCGCCTCCGTATTCAGTGACAGACATTGAATTATGCTCTTTCTTATGGCTCCCAGTCCAAGCAAGGGGAGTCATTCCTGGCTACGTTCCATCTCATTTCTCTATTGTCCTTTTTTTTTCCAGATAAAATGCTTCATAGTATCCTCTTTTTTTGTATGGAAAAAAAAAGAAGAAGAATGACTGTTTTTTGAAACGTCAATGCCTCTTATTAAGGCTAAGTAGAGACTTAAATGACCAATTCTGTGTCACATAGCAAGCACTTAATAAATGTTGGCCATTATTTTTATTATTATTATTTCCACATGTCCTTTGCTTTTCTCTAAAATTCTTAAGTGAAGGGGGGAAAAGACTTCAAGGTAAAAAGAAAGATGGCTTTGGCCTTTGTGTTAAAGCATGTAGAGGTCTCTTTCAGGGTTCGCAGATCGAAGCTGTAATGGTAGAATTGGGAAGAAATCAAAGAAATAAGATTATGGTTTGCTGCTAGTGAGAACCCTTTGGGTGAGAACTTTCAAAACTTTGTTAGCTTTCTCTTTGTTTTATTGACTCTTATTTTCACTTTTTGTTAGTTCCTTCTTGTTACTGGCAATAAAAAGCAAAACAGTAGTATATTTTCTTCAGAAAGTAGATGAAAAAAAGAATATTTATAAAATCAAACTCCGATCTTATTATCGGTGTGACCTTGAACAAGTTACTTAACCTCTGTGAGACACGATTTCCTCTTTGGTAAAATAGGAATAGTACAATCTATGTCTCCGAGTAGTTGAGGGGTTTAAAGGACATAACATTTAATGCTCCTAGCATGATATTAAATGCCTTCTTATTCCTCAACCTGACTGCTTCTTGCCCAAAATCATGTTAACGATGTTTTTTTTTTATGGTAACTCAAGAGGGACAAGTCCAAATTGGTGTCAAATAATTATTACTTTTAGACGAAAGAAAAGCTAAATGATTTAATATTTGCTTACGTTTATTGTTCACTTACACAAACTAAACAGACCATCCACTAAGACACTGGTCTTGCCTAGGCAGCAAGTGCTGAGTAGCAGGGTCTTCCTGTACCACTCATCGTGGCGGCAGAGTGCAGGCCACTTTCCTGCGCAGCAGCTGAGGCTCACAGCTATGGGATGAAAACGTCAGCAGCAGCAGGGGGGACATCACAGGGATAAGTCACCTGCTAGGTGTGGGGCCGTTGTGACCTGGCATCCTGAGGTTGTGAGTAGTAGTATCAGGCCATAGGGCCTCTGGAGCTGGATTCCCAAGACATGTGCTGACATGCGCTGGGCGAGCTCTTCAGATTATTATGTAGTGTCAGGAAGGAAGCACAAGTTTGAATTACACTAATCTTGCATTTTTACTTAGGAATTTTTTGACTATTACAAGCATTGCATATCCCACCCCTTTTAAAAATAACTAGTGACATTCTTGTGCCATCCTCTTGACACTAAGATTTCTGATCTCTTCGGCAAGCGAGCAGAACTGAATTCAGCTCGTAACAACCTACAGGGCTGTGGGGTCAGTGGTTGGAATGCAAAGAGAGCAATGGCCCTACTGTTGCTCACTCTAATTAGGGAGGTTAAGTAAAAGGGAATTTAGTGGCATTTACCTGCCAGGGTTCATGTCCTGTCTCTGCCACTTACTACCAATACGACCTTGGGACAATCACTTGGCCTCTCATGCTTCATCTGTACAATGGGTATAATAAAGAGCACTTACTACTTGTGGATTGTTGGGGGAATCAAAACACATGAAATACTTAAAACACTTGCTGACGTATGCCAGCTGCTCAGTGACTATTAGCTACTTTAACACTAGGACATGCTTCCCAAAGAACGGTCATGGGATGTTATTTAAGTGATGTATAGACCATTGGTCTTATAATTATTATGATTTTGTTTCACTATGATTAGAAAGAGATTTAGTGTATTACATAATAGAGCTTTTCATTAACAGATGCCATTTACTTTTAAAATGTATTTATTTAAGTAAAAAAATTATAGTGAGTTGACTCAAAGAACAATACAGGTTTGCAAAGTCTGAAATAGATACATGGTAAGTACTCTGGGTGCCCACCTATAGCCAGGTCTCTTCTTTTTCCTGCCACCTGGAAGGACTCGACTTCCCTGGCACAATGTCACATGCCCCTGGTGATGCACCTAATTGCCGGGGGCGGGCCCTTCAGCATTCTCTTCCCTCTGCCTTCTGTCCTTCCCTGGGGACCTGTTGGGCTTCGAGGAGGACTTTATGTGAGCCAAAATAAAGCACAGTTTTGTTAAGCCATTGACACTTCACATTCTGGTTATTGCAGTGTGACGGGGTCTATGCTGACCAACCCATACGTGGTGGGAGAGGATATGCTAAAGATCATGAAGTGGCCAAGGAATGACCGCGGTGTGTGGAACGTAATAGGAATCTAAACTACACCCGATGAAAGCATAACAGATTGGCCTTGGCAGATTGTGAAAGGCTTTATAGAGAAACTGGCACTTAAATAACTCCTGTAGGCTAATGGAGGTTAACTGGTACAAACAGGAGTACAGAGCAATGGAGCAATGCAGAGGGTGGAAAGAACACACCAGTGCACAGAGTAATGGAATCAGTGATGCATCCCACAGGCGGGAAGAAGTGCAGTGTGGCTAGGCCTTAGGAACAACAGGTCGGCTTTGCAGGAGACAAGGCTGGCATATGAGTCAGTAGACCACTGTGAGTCAGGGAAGAGGAGGCACACTCAAATGGTTGAATTCAAGGAGTTTAATGAAGGTCTGATTTCCAGAGGTGTAGATAGCTTTAAGGAAACCGGCAAGGATAGTGGCATGTGGAAGTCTTTACTAGTCTTTAGCATGGAGGAAAGAAGCCAGAAAGTGGTTACCTAAGCTCAGAGAGAGCTATGGCTACAGGAAGACGGGGGAAAGCAGCCATTGCCAAGTTCGTACAGGCGAGGAGAAGACAGGGAGTAGTAACGTCTCAATACCTCTAACCTATTGCTCTTGCCTCCTTAACTTCCCTTGGAAAATTTGACTGCCCTAATTACAAAGTTGTAAAAAAATTATTATAACTGAATACTGGCCCAACTACCTAGTGTACTTCATAATGAATTCAACTCTTTATGTAATGTATTTTCCTGGAAAATCATTTGAAATAGACAAATGGAAAACTCGATTTTAAGATTTTGAATGTACCGTGAGGTCCTAATTGTTCAACACCTCTCTCTTAGAGTCGTATTAAAGGTTCTGCCGGTTTATTTATTTATGTATTTATTTTTGCTTTACTTTCTGGAAGGTCTATCCTTTTTGTTTCCTAACAGCAACTGTCAGGTCCAGTTCAAAAGATAGCTTCTATGTGTGTTTCACAAAAGAAGCCTAGGCATCTTAAAGATATCATCACCATCCCCTTATCATTACTTTATGAATGAGATAAGAAATCAGTAAAGTGCTAAATATAATGAACTAAAAAAGCAATCATCATTCTACATGTCTTAGGAATTAACTTCCTTTTTTAATCCGAAAATCGGCATCCCCAACTGATACCTAATGAGTGCCAATTATTATGGCCAAAGATGCCTGTGTTTATATGTAGTCACATCATCAAAAGAAAATTGTGAATGTTAGTTAAAAATGTCCTTTGAAATAATGCCTGAACAGTTTGGGACTTGTGGTACTGTTGCTGTGTGTGTTTTAAAACACGTGCATACACAGTAGGTTAGTTGTGCATTGTTGCATTCAGTGTCAAGCGGTCCTGGTTTGTGTTCCTAGGTGTGTCATTCCCTGTTTGTGTGGGCTTGGCAATTATTTAACCTGTTTAGACTTCCGTTGACTCCTTTCTATTGCAGAGATAGTACAGATAATCTTAGCTTTCTTTTGGTGTTGTTGTGAAGAGTGGATAAAGTCTGGAAACCTATTAGCATGCTGTCCAGCACATAAGAAGTGCTCAATAAATGGAACCTGGACTTATCGTTATTCACTCTTATTCAAGCAGAGTTTTTATATTGAAAAATAAGTATAGTCCTAGGCATAATTAGTGGAGTGTCAGCCTCACAGAACTGTCAAAAACTGATTTGATTTTTCTCATTGCAAGATCTTGTCCTATAGGAAGGGAATAATTACTATTTAAAAAATAAACCACTTATACTTCTGTATAATGGGTTATCTTTCTCTCCTTTCCATTTTCTCTTATGACACGAAGGAATTACAGAAGTTATCATAGGAAAAGACTTTATCTCAGTTGCATGCCTGATAACTTTCCATCCCTCATGTCACTGCCCCCCACTCTCCCCCATACCACTGAAGCTGCCCTCAAATCAGTGTACCGATGCTGTGTCACTCGAATCTATTGTCTGCAGAACAGCCAGTGTGGATCATGCCACTCCCCGGCTCAAAATCCTCCCGCCACTAACCACCCATTGCATCCAGAACAAAGAGAAATACTTGACTCTTGAGATATTCAGCTCCAGAAGAGGTTCTGCCTTTGTTTTCTACAATTCCCTTTTCCCTCACTTCATCCCCTACAAAATTACGCTTCTCCCAGGACCTTGGCACTTGTTCATCTCCTGGGATTCCCCTTCCCTAGATGTCTACAAGGTTGTATCCTCAGCCCATTTAGGTACCTACTTAAGGAAACTAATCTTGACCATTCCGACTAAAACAGTGATGACCATCAGCCTGCCTCTACTTACTCTGGTCTATTTTTTTCAGAACTATCAGAGTTTTCGGGGGGTTCTTTTTTTAAAATTGTCTTTACCACCTGTCTCAAACTCCAGCAGGCAGTCTCCATGTGGGCAGGTCTTTGGTTTCTTCACTGCACTCTTTCTACTTCCGGGTACTCAGTTTGACAGGTAGCAAATGATCAATAAGTCTTTCTGAATGCAAAATGAATGTTCTATTAGGGAAATCACTACTCGTGTACTTGTCTGAAGTTTATTTGCTATTTTAGGCTATTCCTTCATCACTTGAAATGGTCAGTATGTCACAAGTTATAATCCAAATACTATCTTTGTAAGTTAATAAACCCAATATTTATTGTAAATGATGCTGAAGCATTTTCATATAGAACTTTTATAATATAAAGCAACAAATCGATAGAGAAAAGTTCTCTGTGTTGGTCCCCAATCGTGGGATGTTGTAAAAGAGGGGAACACAGTTCACAGGCCATCTAAAGAGTGATGAACCCTAAACAAATGCAACTTTGTTTGGAAGAAAGCTCTGATTGTTCAAATTGTTCTCATTTATGTCCAGGTGGAACCGTAGATCAATCATTCTTTATTAGATAAATATGCTATTCTGGTTGACTGGCTGAAGATAGTTAGCTTTTATTTTAAAAACATTCCCACTAATTCGAAAAGTAACTTCCAGGCCTACATTATTTGTTGAACGATACGATGTTCTCATCTAAAACATGAGAACCAGCATCCTTATTAAAACCTCAAACTAAATGACCAGATTTTTCTCCCATCCTTTTTGTATGCGAACAGTTGGCCGGTGTGCTCTCAGGGTAAGGCAGGGTTTATAGTGGAGGTGCTGTATTATCCTCTGACTTCATGTCAGACATTTCTCAACTCTGCCCTTCCAGCGTTTGTTAATTGGGTCTCTCCTGCTTGACCAACCGGTCACAACGTCCCCAGTCCATTCTTGCTCAGATTCATTCTCCATTCGACCTCTGACCAGGTGTGCTTAAAATTTGCAGTGACCCCTTAGTGTCTGCAGCAGAAAGTCCGAGCTGGCCCCTGTGACATGACGACCATCTGCTGCAATGCCATGTCCTGCTGCGCTAAGCCACTTATGTCTCTAGAGCTCTTTTCTATACTAATGTTGCCTCCCTCCCTCAACTCCCTTCTAGCACAGAAGGGTCAAAAAGATGACTCAGTCGGTTGGCAGCGTGGTGCATTACAAAGAACATTTGCATGCAGACGTAACCGGATTTGAAGGCTTTTTCCAATTTACTAGGTTTGTAGTCTCAGCCTCGGTTACCTCGCTGGAAAAAGGTGAAATCACTGTACCTACCTCAGTTGTGGAAATATGTTAGATGACTGTAAAATAGAGCACATGGTACATAGCATGTGTCCGGAGGTGGGGACTGTCACTGATAATTGTTATGGACAGTGTCTGGCAGCCCAGTATGCCCACACTAACTGTGAGTTCTCTTCTCACCTCTCGGTGCGGACAGAGTTTCATCAGGGAGCCTCTTATCCAGTGGATTTCTCTGCCAAAGGAACCACCCACCCTTCAGAGCAGTTTAAACCCTTTCCAGGAGCTTTCAAGTCCAAATCGCTTTAGTGTTTGTTTCCAACCACATGGGTTCCTACAGGGGCCAGTTCGTAGCCATACCCTGGAAATGAGGCAGAGTTCAGACTTCTCTTGCATTTCATGGGCACAGCCAAGCTGAACTCAGTAAACACTTGCATTGCCACGTGGAGAAAAGCATACTCCGGCTTTGATACCACACATTCTGATGTCTTAAAAAGCCAGAGGGGAAAAATAGTAAATTGAAAAAAATTGGGTCCCAGCAACAGGACCTGACTAAAGCAATAATAATCAGTGTGCCAGCGTCCATAGGTAACTTTTCTCTCCCATGGGTGACGATACTAAACCCCCTGGGATTAATTTGAAGATATCTGTAGGGGAAAAAGCCCACTCCTGATGCTAGCAGAAGTTCCTTTAGACTGCTGTTTACAATCAAAACAGCAGGTCCCAGCAATATGTAATCAGAAAACATCCATTTCATGCGAAGGAGTATACACAAATTGAGATTAACATGCAATTACAAAAGGGTAAGGGCTTCTGAATTGAACCTGTGACACGGCAGGTAGATTTATTCTGACAAGGTAATGAATGATAAGGCTTTGGTGGGAGTGCCCGTTAAAACCAATTACCATCAGCTTGAGGTGACAGGCTACCAAAATGCCTCCCAGGACTCACCCTTTTTTCTGAGGCGGATATTTTTGTGTCTGGGCATGGTTCTGATTTGGGATGGTCTGAGTTGTTTTTCTTCTTAGAAATGCAGATGTAGCCATTGTTTTAGAAAGCCTCCAAGTGGGTCACCCCGATTTTTCCCTTTAGGATGGTTCCATTATGAAACGAGTCAGTTGCTTCCTGGAATGAGACCAATGCAAAGAACAATCCTAAACCCTAATTCACTGCAAACATTTCTCTGAATGCACCACATTTGTTGCTATTTGTTTAAACAAGGACACTGCAGTTATAGCCCAGGAAAGGACCTAGTCATCAGGGCATCTTTCCGAAGGGACCAGATCACACACAGTTCGTATGAATTAAATTTGAACTGCGTTACATTGCACTGGTTTACCTGTTCATAAGGGGGTATCACTACACTGTGCAGTTTTTAAAGACTATGTTTTGGGGCCTAATTTCTGTATATAGTAGCCTGATTTATCTCAGGGAGCCAGGTAAGCACACCATGGCCGTGCAATGCTTGTCTGGCTCTCTGTCTGGCTGTGGACACTGTGAAACTTTATTCTCCTTAGCTTTATAGTTAGGTCACACCCCACTAATCAGCCATGCAGTCATACTATCAACCTGGGAGACACAGCTGGGCTTGGAGAAGATGTGCTGAAATCAGAGCCCCAGCCCCAGCACCGCTCTCACTCACCAGGAGCCACCACACATGCCTCATCTAGAAAACTGGACAGATAAATTTTCGTGAATCTCAGTTTCCCAATTCATAAAATAGGGATGATGATACCTGTTTTGTAAATCTGCTAAGAGAATTAAATGAGATACCTATATGAAGAAGTTCTGGCACATGGTCTGGATGCAATAAATTATGTCTTTTCTTATTATTGCCTTACATTATTTTTCTTTTAATTCTTAAGGACTTAGAATCTTGTGACCTCTTATTTCATTTTGTTCTCCAGACTGTACTCATTTGCTACTCTAGAACTCTCCCATCTCTGCCAGCCTGTTACATATTTAAGTTTTCTTGCTTACTTTGTCTCCTTCCTTCTTGTAAGTTTCATAAACTGTTTGTATCATTTCCCCAGTCTGGCCGCAATCACTTGAATCCACCTGGTGAGTTGTTTGACTTTGTTAGTTTAGCCTGACTTTGTAGTTATCTTGAGACAAAAAAGTTTTTCTTTTTCATTTTTCCTTCTTTTCTTCCATTCTTTCATTCTATTTTCTTCCTTCCTTCATTTTTTTGTTCCTTCCTCCATTTCCTTCCTTCCTTCCTCCTTCTCTCCCTTCCTCCTTCCCTCCCTCCCTTCCGTCTTTCATTCTTTCTGTTTTAGCACTAACATTTTATACAAGTTTTTATATTTATAATTCTTGTACTATTTCATACTGAGAAAATAATAATTTCTGGGAAATAAAAGTTGAAGCAAAAAAAATAAATAAGGGCATTACTTCTGAACTTTTGTAATTTTTTAAAGAGAGAAACATTCTTTTGGTGATTTGAACTCTAAAAGAAGATAAACCTTTCAGCAAAAAATGTTTAAATTCCCTAATTAAGAGAGGTGATGCCTTTACGAGTTACCTAAAACCCGTATGGAGAAAGACCGCCATATTGACATAGCAGTTTGGTTTTGGAACTCTGTGACTCCAGCAGGCCAAGAAAGCAAAGGAAGACTTGGACAATATGTATGTCACATCTGGTTTCCTTATTAAAAATGCACTGCTCACCATCAGCACTCTTATAAGCTTATACAAGTCAAATTATGTATTTTGATTGCTTCTGGGCTTCTTTTATTAGTGTGTTGGCTGGTTCTTTGGAATTTTTTTCTGTCTTTATTTCAGTTAATCAGTTTCTTATTTTTATCTTCCCAAATAACTCAATTTCTCAATATGAAAGACTTGCTGTCCTGAAAATAGAGAGAATTGTCATGGTCCAAATTGCCAAATTCTATGCTTAGTTCTGTTTTCTCCATAAGTGAAAATTCCCATAACCAACTGGCCATCTGATTAGTATATTGAGTTCCAAGAAACAAAAACCCCATTTCTCTTTGTGCCTGTTTTGAAAACCTTACAACTATAGAAGTATGGAATAAATATCTCATGAGTTCTGTGTTGGTTGTATAACCACTAATTTTAGAAGAATTTTTTAAGAATCTAGGTGTGGGTTTCAGAAAAAAAATGATCTTATATATAAAATTTATCTTTTTGGTATGGATTTCAGAGTTGGTAATTTTAATATATAAAATTTATCTTTTTGTGTAGTCATATGTATTTTATATACATTGAATGGCATGCGCTGAAGAAAGATATCTGCATCTTTAGTTCTATTAAAGAAAAAAGAGGGGAGAAAACATGTCTTACAGAAGAATACCAGCTTATGAATGTAGGGGGAATGACAAAATTGGAAAATAACCATCTTAATTTAATAATTAACTGAGGCAAATTCAATGGATGGTAAAAACCATTGAATACACTGTTGCTAGGAAACAATAGCCACATGGTCTCACAGTGTCACCCCACAGATTAGTTACTAATTGGAGAGAAACAGAAAAAGGTTCTTTTACAATGGAAAGATCTGGGAGACATGGCCTTAACCAGATCACCAAAGTTGGCGTCATCAAACATGGGACAACTGAAAAGATGTGCTCCCTAAGATGATGCAGTGGGAAATACACATCATTGATGTAGCACCCATGGGAAAATATCTGCACTAACCTTGAGGAAGCAATTGGACAGATCATAGGTTGTTTTTATGTGCCAAATTACCAACACTCTTGAAGATTTTCAGTGTAATGAAAGGTAGAAGGAGATGAAGAAGATACGGCAACTAAATGCAATCTGTAATCCTTGAAAGGATCCCGAATCAGAAAAAAATCAAGGGAGTTATAACAATTTGAATATGGACTACGTATATTAAATAATATTACCGTGCATTTAAAATTTGGGGGGTACGAGAGTATGTGGTTTATATAGAAGACTGACCTTGTTCTTAGGTAATATGTGCCAAAGTGCTCTTGGGTAAAGTTCATGATGTTCATAACTTGCTCAAATTATTCACAACAATGTGGGAGATAGATGAGAGAGAGAGAGAGAAGGAAGGAAGGAAGGAGGGAAAGGCTATGGCCAAAGCGGCAAATGTTAGGTGTTCAGTCTAGGTCAAGGATGTATAAAGGTTAATGGGTACTTTTTTTTTTCCAGTTTCTCTGCAGTTGCAATCAGCTAGAGGTGTCTATTTTTGTCAGGAACGCTGGTGCAAAGAACCTATCTTTCTGGCAAGAAAAAAAAGAACCTGTCTATATTCCTCACCACTCACTTCCCTAAGGAACGAACAGCATCTCATTCTCAGAAAATCCCCTCAGGTCCACACACAAGTGACCCGACTGCCAGCATTTATTTCCCAGTCACTTCACTTCCCCAGAAGTGCTTGGAGAGGTTGAGAGCCAAGGGAATGGAGAAAATGGATCCTGAAGCAGAGATAGAATTTTCTGCTACCAGGTCTGCAAAGACTGGAACAGGGAGAGCATTAACTTACCTTCTCCAATGCCTTATAATATGTGACGTATGGGGAGAGGCACTCAATTTTGTTCCAACTGTCCATGTCAGAATCTTAGGGCCTCTACAAACTCAAAGGCAAATTTAACTTGTTTTCAAGTTTTGTACCATACTTTTTTTGGGGGGAATTACACAGCACCAGCAAAGGATTAAATAAGGCCATTGACAGCATCTGTGCGTGTCCCATTAAGCATGCTGAGAAAACAAAGCCAGAGCAAATAACCTGGGGCAG
Organism: Carollia perspicillata; assembly: GCA_004027735.1. Taxonomy (NCBI): domain Eukaryota; kingdom Metazoa; phylum Chordata; class Mammalia; order Chiroptera; family Phyllostomidae; genus Carollia; species Carollia perspicillata. The sequence goes on along the minus strand of PVKM010000791.1, from coordinate 61,146 downwards.
GACTTTAGGAGCCAGCAGGAAGGCTGCAGAATTGTTTTGAATGCGGCAATGTGAATTAGAGAAATCAGTCAGCAGGTGCTTCAGCCCGAGTATGTATTTAACCTGGGAGCTGAACAGAAAGGAGTTTTTCAAAGACATTGTTTAAAAAAAGGGGTGGTGGTAAGAAATAACGTAGACTCCTCTAGCATCTGTGAGGTTCCTGGTTCAGCTCAAGCCCAAACGGAGGAGAAAACTAGTTCTAACTGCTGCTCTCAGGGAAGAAAAGAGATTAGGGAGATTAATGGATAAGGTACCATTTGGGGGGCTGGTGCAAACGTTAGTACTGTTTTCAAAAGAGCCATTTGATTCGGTTTGACATATCCATCTTTTTATTTAGCCCATCACTTCACTTAGAATGTTAGAAAATCTCACCCTGAAATCTAGCCTCTAAACATGCTCACCATACTGATATTCAGAGCTGTCTCCTTTTTCGATAAATGGTAGAGATAAGACTGTTAACTAAGAATTTTTGGAGTGTGATTTAGTGACGGGGTGGGAGAAATGTGGGAAAGAATGTGGAAAACCTAGTTTAATAAAAGAGCATGACAGTGCTGTATATATTTTCTTCAATAGAAGGGAAATAATTTCTGAAGCTGCATGGGAATTTTCAAGACTATATATAAAAAAGTTATTTCACTCGTGAAAAAAAAATGACCCAAGCCTCAAGTTTTACCATCATCTCTGAAATAAGTTGCCCCTTCCACTTCCCCTGGGGTAATTTCTTTAAGCAGCTCATTTTTATCCTGACTTGAGATTTTGGTGAGATTCATTTTTTCAGGGTAGTCTATAGGAAATATTAAACATACTGCAGAAGAGTTTATTACAAGTCCCCAAAATAATTTGTTTTAACCTTTTTATATTACACAGCCTAGTGCGTATGATCAAATAATTGGATATATAGTAAAATAATCCTGACTTGGGTTTTTTGCTTTATTTTTTTTTAATATAAAGGCTAACACTTTTTATCTACCTTGTTTCTTTTCATATTCATTTCTGATTTCAAGCAGTTTTTAATAAAAAATAAAAAGGATATTTAACTTTCCCAACACAATATTTCTTATATTTGAATTGTCCTCTTAGGGCTCATATATTGATATTGGAATGCAGTTTTCCCATTTCCTTTCAGGGGACTTGTTTCAAATAAGTTAGGTTCAAATCTTCTAGAAGAATCTATGCACAATTTCATTCTTATTTATAAAATGGCTTTGGAGGGGAAAGTTTATATAAGACAGAGTGGTGGAAAACACATTTCAGTCACTTCACCACAGATGTCTGAGCCTGTGTTCCTAAGCTTCTTACTATGGGGAGGAGTCGTCTTTCCCTCGCACAGTTTCTCACTCGGTATTTCAGCAGCGCCTTCAGCGGGGAGATCGACTTCCTGAACGAGGCGGAGGGATTGTGGAGCACTAAAATACCCTCTGTCAGAACACCTTGTCACTTGGGGAGAACATTCTCAGTCCCTGTTCCCTTGATTAAGTTTCATAACAAACAGTCATTACACGTTAGACTGTTTTATGTCAATATTGATGGCTAGTTTACACTGTTGAAAGTAAACTGAAGTTCACTGACATGAATCCGTCACATGCGGAATGATGGGATGAAGCTGTGAGCAGAAGATTCACGGCATGTGAAATTGGTGTGGACATTCCCAGGTGCTCTGAGCAATTTTTCCACACATAGAAGACAAGTTTTGCACCTTGACAGGTCAGTGCCAGAGAGTGCACAAGAGGCCGATGGCGGCTCCCTTCCTAAAGCACAGGCCCAATGCTCAATAAACTGAATTATTATGTAGAAGCCACGGGAGAGCTCTGATGTTCTATCAGATTAACATTCGGATGGAAAATTTACACACTCAGTTTTTCTTTAATGCTCATCTAGTTCTACTGGTTATTACAAAAGTTTTAGCAAATATCTGATAATAAGGGTGATAAACATATTTAATATTTATTGAGTACTTACTGTGTGCTGGGAATATGTGAAGTATTTTCATGTATTTATAGTAAATAGCTATAGTTAAACATTACTTTGATTATTAAATACTTTGTCTTGTTTTACTTGTGCGCGAGTCTTCATCACTCATCAAAATCTTCTCCACTCAGAATTGCAGAGTACCCACAGTTCGTTTTATCTAATTAGCTCATAGAGTCAGCTTTCTTTTTGGTTCGTAGGCCTTTGAGACAGCATTACAGAAAGTCTACTGGCACGGCTGCCTCCTTTCATGTTCCAACAACTGGGAAATGTCTTCGTGCCAAGTGAATTAAAGTAAATCTTGAATTCTTCAATTATTTAAATATACACATGCTATAAGAAAAATGCAGTATAAGTCAATAGAAGACAATTGTATAGCTTCCCCTGTTTTTGCTTTCGGCGGGGGTAGTATAACATTTTTAAAAGAAGGCAATCGTAAATCTTAAAATCATTATAGAATCATTAGGATAAGTTTGCATCAAGTGTTATAATGTAGGCTAGTTCAAAGGCTACCCCAAAATAGAAAACAAAAATATACCGTATTTGTGGTTATTTAAATTCCAAGAATGCTCAGTTTATACTTAATTTTTGTAATACTTTTTTTTATTCCATTATAAATGGAAAATTCAACTATCCTGCCTTCAGCCTTTGGATTACTCCTTGTGTGATTATTACTTAGGTATGCTATATGAACACTATGCCAATGTTTCCTACATTGAATATGTTCCTTGAGAAATTAATTTTTGACAGAAAAAAATAGGTCACTTATCAATGACATAATTCCAAATATAGTCAAATGGTCTCGTGCGGATGTTTTGGTGTCTTGTTTACTGCAGAACTTCTCTTGGTAGAAGTACAATTAAATTTCACTAATTTTAGAAAAGAAAGAGTTTAGGTCTTTAATTCATCCCTGCTGTGATCAAGTACAAAGGATCCCTGCCTCGGATGGCTGGGGAATTTTCACAGCATATAGAAAGGGTTCCTCCAAAGTCATCGGTGTTCTGATCTGGGGCAGAGTCAGCAATCAGATTGTAGGTGTCTGCATGTTTTTGTCTACAGCCGAACTGGGCAAAAAGTATTTTCTTCTGATGAGGCAGTATGGTAGCAAAACAAAACAAAACAAATAAACAAAACAACTCTTGCTCCATGGTTTATTGAGGACCAAGGTACACTTTATCGATCTCCAATTCCCAGACATGCTTCAGTAGCAGTTTTAGAAATAACTTCTTAAATTATGATATTTAGGGACAGAATAAAAAATGTATGGATACATCTAATTAAAGTATCCCAACAATTGGACAATTCACAAAATGTTCTGATGGCAACTTTGTGATTAATGAGTATTAAGAGAGTATCATTTGAGATAAAGTTTGACCTCTGATTCCTCTCTGATAATAGTTTATGTCTATGAACAAGTATTAATGTCCATCATTACCAAAATCGTCTCTGCTTATTTCACCAACTTGGAGTGATCCCAATTTGTAGTAATGGGGAAGAGCAGAATGTTTTAGACTTGTACCTACATGGGAATTAAGAAACAACAAGTACTACTTGGAAAATATATTGTGAAAAATGGCACCAATCTATGTAAAAAACAGGCCACATGGCTGCCTACAATGCTGTAGCATCCCTCCCCTAATTGCTATCCCCATTATGCTGTCAGTCAGTGACTTTGACTTTGAAGTTAAAGACAGTGAAAGTCAAGACTAGCACATGAGTTTTGACATTTGGGTTAAAATACATTTTTTATGAAAAGGCAAAGTATTTACCAATTAGCAAAGAGCAAAATTAGTATCAGACCTGAGAGACTTGAGCACAGAATAAGTTTGGTTGTTTTTTTTTTCAGTATTTTCTTTATTTTTACAGAGGGGAAGGGAGGGAGAAAGAGAGGGAGAGGAACATCAATGTGTGGCTGCCTCTTGCGCGTCCCCAACTGAGGACCTGGCCCACAACCCAGGCCTGTGCCCTGACTGGGAATCGAACCGGCGACCCTTTGCTTCACAGGCCTGCACTCAATCCTCTGAGCTACACCAGCCAGGGCAGAGTAAGTTTGGTTTTGATGACAGGGTAGAAAGAAGAAAGAAAAAACAAAGTTTCCATGTGAAACAGCTAGCTTCCTTGACTGAGTATGCAGCGAGTCTTTGACTGTGATGGAACGAACACTTAAAACTCTTTGTGACGCCGACGAGTTCATTCCTCTCTCATCGCTCAGCTTTCCATTCTTTACTCCATAAAGGCAACATCTCAAGTTTCTGTGGTTTTCTATCAAGACTCATAACACCTTTTCTTCCCATGCCATCTTTGAAATTTCTTTATTGCCAGAGATAATGTCAATCTTCTAAATTGCTTGGTGGCATCATTTTTCAGTAAATTGTGAAAAACATGCATCCAGATTGGAATAGATAAGCCTAAAAGTGGGGAGGTTTTAATATTCCAGCTACTGTTAACATTATGCTATTACTACATTTTTCTAACCGTATGGACCAGGAAGGCACATATCACATATATTTATTATTTACTTATATTTTTATTATTACATGCATAATAAATGATTACATATAGATGATTCTTAAATAAAGAGAAAGGACCAAATATCAGTAACAGTATTGCTGTCTCTGTGAGAAGCACTGGGAGGTAAAATCACTCCATGTGATTTAATGACAGCAGCTCACTCTTAGCTGAATTGTGCTTGAACACTGGAGCTTCAAGCCCTGCTAAGATATCATTTCTATGCATGATAAAGAAAGTTGGACAAGAGCTTAGTTCAGTAGTTTTCAAAAGCATTTAGCACAGGGATTTTTTTTCCAAAGAACCCCAATGTATTATCTGAAAACATTTTCTCTTTGTAGGTTCAAATTTATAATAATTATGTATCACAAAGTCATTGAAAATAAAGAGGCCATTCTGATAGCTAAAAATTCTGAAAATGAGTGTCATAAATGAAAGTCAAGTAAGCTTCTGTATTCAACTTTTTAATACCTTTTTGTTTTATTTCTCCAGAGTTGAGCAAATCCTAATTCACATATATACATAGTTGCAATGGCAACAGTTTTTAAGCAGCTTTGAAAGATAGAAGAATAAATATTCCTCCAAAGCTTGCACAAAAAGAAGTCTGTGTGGTTGCACAAATGAATATGGCAGCAGATACCATCAACATATTAAAATATGTATGTAGTTTTTATTACATGTCTTAAGACAGTGAAAATCATCTTTAAAGTTCAAACTAAAATTTTTGGGACATTCCAAGGACCTCTTGAGAGGCAATAGTGGGGTATAATTGAAATGCATGCCAGAGGCTCCTAAGAAGCATTATTTAGAAATGTTTTCTTAAGAATAGAAAAAAAGCAGCAAAGTGGTATTATGGTCACTTATTGTAGTGCTTTTTCAGTGTCATAAACATTATCAGCTTTCTCCTCTAATAATTCAGATACAACCAAATCATTTCAATGCAGGCTTACAACAGATGAATACTGAAAAAAGTAACTCTTAAAATTATGATTATCGCGGTGGTTTAGAATGCCACGTAAAGATGGTGGATGGGGTGACTAGAAAGGACTAGGCTACAGGGTTAAGGAGCAGAGAAGAGGAGGAAGCACAGTCAAAAGGAGATGAGATCATAGACACAATAATACAAGAGAAACAGGGATGGAGTCACCAAGCTAAATGCTGCTAACCCTTTCAGGACTCAGTTTAGATAAGACGACTTCTAAAAAGCCTGTGCCCGTCCTCTGAAACGGGAGCAGGTGCTCTCAACCTAGCAGTGGAGTGATCAGAAATTAGTTGTGGGGTCATAGATTGTTTTATATATACTCTCTTTTTGGGTGCAATTCCTGGGTCCACATATGTTGGGGTACCTTCTGCCTCTTCCTGTCATACCTTGTATGCCTTACCTGACCCCAGGCTCTGCATTTGTGAGGACAGAAGTCAGGTTTATCATGAGCACTGAGACCTAACTCGGTGCCTCCCACAGAGTCGGTCTCCACCAAACATTTGTGAAATAAATTAACGTGAGGGAATGATAGTTATCATTACTACATAGAAAGAAAAAAGATAAATGAGAAAGTTCATGATCATAACACAGGGTGAGCAATGTTGGATAGGGAAAGTAAAAAGGAGGCATTCGAGTATGTATTGGCAAAGTTCATTTCTTTAAGAACCTTGATTGTTGTTGTTCTCCCACCTGAAGACAAGTGCTGTGACCTGCTTAGATTTCCCCCGCTTAGCGAGGGGGGAAGTTAGATCACTCCGAGGGTGATCCGTCATCAAATATGGCTCTCGGCGGAGAAAGTGGTGATGTGGATGACTAAGCAGGAGCATTTCCTCCTCAGGAGAAATGTGAGAAGGAGGGCCTCGCAGTCCTCGAAGTGCTGTTTTTCATTGAGATGCAAAGCTGAGATCTTAATCTCTCGGAACATTGCTGCTTCCCTGGACTGCTCCATATGAGACAGCCAATAAAAATAATAACGTATAGTATCTTGTATTTATATACATCACTTTCCTCAGCTCTAGAGCACTGTCCTATTCATCACCTGTGAGCTCTTCCCTGTGGGTTGAAAAGTAGATAGAATAGGGGATTTGAAAATGGGAGAACTAAAGCTCAGAGATAAAATCCAATCTCTTGTGGCTAAAAAGTGGCAAGTTTTAGATGAAAACCTGATGCTTCCCATTCAGATTCTTTATGACTGAAGTTCTATAAATTCATTGCTGATACAATGACTTGTGTGCAAAATCTCCCAATACACCTTCCTGGATGGGAAGTCTCTCTGTCTTTTTATTTGGGTAACTATGGAAAGGAAACCCAGCCCCAAAAATAAATAAATATTTTAGTTGAACTTACAGCAGGTCCCCAAATAATGTTTTGTTCAACGTTGTCTTGTTGTAACATGGATGGGAAAACAGAAGTGATTCCCAGTCGGGGTCGCTGTCTGTGTGGAGTTTGCATCTTCTCCTGTGTGTGCGTGGATTTTCTCCAGGTCCTCGGGTTCCCTCCCACCTCCCAAAGACGAGCCTGTGAGATGGTTTGGCGTGTCTCCATTGTCCTACTCTGAGTGTGGATGTGGACATGGGGCACCCTCTGATGGAAGGGCCTCCTGTCCAGGGTGGTGCCCACTTTGTGCCCTGAACTGCCAGAGAGGACTCTAGCCACCCTTGATCCTGAACTGAAATAAGCAGGTGGGAAAATCACCATCTTACTTGTTTTTTTGGTTTGTTTTATTCATCTTTTTTAAATGTCTGTGTAGCCTTCACTAATTTCAATGTTTAATATTATGAGTGTTTTGGGCCTTTATTTAGAAGTTTAGTGATATTTTTGTGACCACAAATAGCATGTAGGAACTTAACCCTTGTTTATATCAATTAGCCTAAGGACAAATTGGTTTCCTTATTATACATTGATTTGCTTAAGGTTGCAGTTTTCAAGGACATATTCACCCACATTGAGTGAGGATTTATTCTATTTATATGTTTCTAAAGATACATCAGGGAAAATGTATCACTCATTCTCTTCCTGAAGCAAGTGTGGTCCTGAATTGGCAATTGCAGTTATATTTTTTTAAAAGTTGCAGTGCTGCATTTTAATGCCTGATGAAGTGTGTGTATTGTGGGCAGCGCCTTTATTCCAAAGCACTTCATAAGTGCTTTTCCATGCATCCATTCCCTTGCTCTTGAGAAAAAAGAGGGAAAAAAATTCTCCCTCAAGTCCATTTGAATAATGATAGATGGAGATTTCCTGAGCTCTCATCAGATGTTTCAAGGTTCTTTTAAAAGCTCAGAGCTATAGAGACACATCTGTCCACCATCAACTGTTAATAATTCAAAAATCTTTCTAAATGACCTGAAACAGAAGTTGTGTGTGTTTCCAAGTCCCAGATCCCTTTTCTGTTATGTCTGAATATATCTCTAGCACTCTATTTTACCTCTCAGGGTATGCTGAAAAACTGACCTTTTTTGATCTGGGCACATAAAGAATCTGACAATGTTTCCCCCTTGTGTTCCTGATAGCGAGGAGAAGGCAGGACTGGCCAAACTATGTTTTACACCTAAGGATGTGGACAGGAATGAGCCGCAGAAAGTCTGGGGTGGTGGCAGCGATACATGGCAGGTGACAACTGAACAGGGATTTGTCAGGTGGAGAAATGCATCTCCCCTACGGGAGAGGCGTTTCCAACTTCTCCTGCAGGTGGAAGAAACAATGCAAACTCCAAGGCAGTGCTCCCCCACGAGTGGGTTTTGTGCCTCGAAAAGGAAGGCTTCAAGTTCACATTCATGTTTAAGCTGGAGATTAAATTTTATTACCTACTTCATACCCTTTTTAAACTCCAAAATCAACTGAGATTCTTTTGCAATTTTGCATATTATTATGTATTTAAATTTTTTTCTTACCCCCAAATACATGAATATATTTTTGGAATACTTTATCTGAAAAATAAATTTAGCTAATAAGTCCCGGACCCATGTTAGATTGTAGTGGTTATGAAATGTCTCAATCAATAGTTGTAAAGAGTATTACTACCCCCTTTTGAAAACTGACCATTTCTTAGAGATGATGGCTCACTGAGAGCTTGTGAACCACTGATGTGGAGAAAACCAGGTTTCTCGGCTCATTTGGCAAGCGTATTGCCCAGATAGGGCCGAGGTGGCATTTCCTGATGTGCAGTGTTAGCTTGTCTTTGCACCCCCAGGCTGCTAGGCTGCACAAATGTAGGAGTAGTAAGGAAAGTCTGGTTTACACTTAATTATATTAAAATAAATACGTATACATCTAGTTGATATTTAATTTATTTTTGTTTTCAAAAACTGAGGCAAAAATGAGTTACAGCTTCAAAAAAAAAAAAAAACAGACTCCTACGGCAGTGCTTTTGGTGCTATTTTTCAAATCATGCTGGGGCAAGGGAAACGGTGTACATGAGGATGATAAAGTGGAGGGGAACATCTGTCCCCCTCCTGCCACTGGAGCTGGTTAATGGATGGTAGGTTTATTCGAGAATCCCCTTCTCCGCCTGGTTTTGGGAGAGAGTGGGCTCAAGGGGGAGCTTGTGTGAGGTTTGGGAGGAGGAAGGGAAGCAGAAGCCATTGCTGAAGGTTGAGCCGCAGACCTGGTGATGGGCAGCTGCCAGGGTGCCCTGCAGGCACTCGCCTCACCTCCATTCTCGGCCTAGCTCATCTCCCTGACTGATGATTCCGCTGACAAATGGTGGCCTCTGCTGAGGGCATCGGGTAATTGGTTTCAGACCCCAGAAGGCCACAGTTGCACAGCAGGAGCTGCTCCCCCAGAGGCTGCAGTTTCCGGAGACATCTCCATCTTCCTCTCGTGCTGGCCCTGCGTCAGTGGCCAGATGTGTTTGGTTTCTTGGATTTCCCTGCAAGCTCCAAAGAGCGGCTCAGGTCGAATGGTTGATGACCACTTCTCTGTCTCTCCGACACCTCCTTCCAGGCCTTTGGGCTCCTGATGGAGTTCTGGCTGGTAGAGGGTCTAAAGTCAAAACAGAGAATATAAACATAAAATGGATAAGATTAATAACCCACAGAAGTGACCCACTGGGAGAGATGATTTGTTAATGCACTGCTCAGTGAGAGCAAGTTAGTTCACCATCTAGCTCTGTGACCAGTTTGTTTCTTGAACTAAGAACAAAAATGACGTCTACTATTTTGTGAATATTTATTGTAACGCAGATACTGTAGACTCACTCTTTCTAATCATTTTAATAGTAACCTCTCGATAAAGTGATCAACAATTTTAGAGATAAAAACTGACATTGCACATGATTAAGGAACTTGCTTACAGTTGAAACAGCTAGTAGGTGCTGAGGGTCAGGTCTGATTTCTTCTTGTTTTCCAATTGTTCTACAACACTTGCATTGCAGGGATGATTCATATAGAGCACTCGCACCTCTGAGAGAGACAAGCTAACGATAATGAAATTAAACAAAAGAACCCCCCAAAAACAAAAATCTGAGTTCTTTCTGATTATTTGGAGCTGCTGATAGTATTTCCCCTTAAATATTTCTACATAAAGCCTTCTGGTTATCTGTGTGATGTTTTTATTGTTTAAGGTTTAGTATTTTGAATTAAGGTTGCTGATATTTGCAACCAAAAGCACCTGAACCAGTATGTTGAATAAGAGATTCTCAATCCGAAGGATATTGTGATTAATAAATATTCTCCGCAGAGATAATTTACTGGCCTTTCACGTTGCCTGAGTTACAAATGTCCATGCCCACTCAATTGCCTTTAATTTGATCCCCAATCAAATTTCTCTTCGAGAATTTATTTTCTCAGATACTTTGAGACTGGAGGCAATTGCATTTTATAATGTTGGAGACAGGGAAACTTTCTCTTTACCCACTTAGTTCTCCTGGCTGGTGAAATAATTCAAATGATATGCAACAGATCAACAGGAGAAAATCAAGTTTTGATGACTGCATCAGGGGAATACATATAATCATAAAAACTCAAAAGACAGTGAGGCAAAATGAGGTATGTGTGTCATTATGGACTAAGGCAGGGAAGATAGGCAATTCACAGGTGGAGGAGAATGAGCAAACCATGTGGTAAACAAAAATCTTTCAGGGCCACCCAGAAACACTGGGAGACAGAGGGGAGGCTAACAACAGATTTTTGCTTGGATCCTCTCTGACACACTTCATTCATATATGTTAAGGTAAATGCTAAGGTGATTGCTAAGCTTCCTTTGGGAAGCAGGTTTTTCTATTGGAATTCTTTAGACATATAAGGGGGCGGTTAAAAGCTCTTTTTGAGTTTGTAGGGCTTTGATTCCACCTCAATATACTCTGCATACCAGGGTGTCACACCCTGGGGACAATTGCCCTGGACCCCATAAAATACCCATGTTATATAATCACTCATTAACAGAAAAAATCCAAGATACTAAAATAAACCATGATTCACAAATCCATAGTGACTTGAAATATTTTTTTCCTTTTAGACACGAGTTGTGTATCTATGTGTGTGTGTGTGTAGGGGGCGTGGGGGGCAGTGAAAATAGTGTGGAAAAAATCGTTATGCAAATGGTACACCCATTAAAGGACACAGAAAATTACTCCATTGTACTTCTAGGCTATCAGTGAATTGAATAATTAAAGCGAACTCTAATTTCCAAAAAGAACTAGGTGAAGGAGATCAAAAGAAACAAGTTCGATTCAAGCCAGGAGAGGCCCAGATCAGGAGCAGATGCAGGTCTGTCCCTTGCTGAAGCCAGCCTGCAGCCCTAGGTGGTGGGGCGGGCAGACTCCTCCGGATTCTTAATCACATTCTAAATTCCGTCCCCAAAGATAAGTCCTTAAAGGCGTCCTTTCACTCCCATCTCTACCTGAAACCTAGAAAACTTCAATGCCAGCGAGCTGTTTAAAAGACAAAAGAGATTAGGGTGATTTGCTCTTTGTTTTTAATTTAGTGGGGTTTTTTTTCTGAATGCATTAGGCCTATTTGACCACACCAGTAAACTCATTTGTTACATTTAAGCATAAAACAAACACCAAAGAAACTTCCAGTTGCAGAAATGGAGGGGCAGCAGGGTGAGGGGGGAAAAAGAAAAGTGCATTTCTGTTGATCACATCAAACTTTATTTTCTTGAACTTTATTTAAGATAAATTTCTCAGTAATGAAAATTTTAAATTAGCGAAGCTGCACAGTCAAGGGGTTTTCAAGTGCGTCTCTAGCAGGAGGTGTTCAGTGGCCAAGTCAGGCATGAAGAAAAGGCAGAAGGATACATAAGTGTGTATGATTTGCATGCAATGTGCCTCCCTAGCTTGTTTATATATATATAACATACATATATGTTATATAAATATATATAACATATATTTATGTATAAATATATATACACTATTTAAAATGTTTATACAATTTCTTCTCCATGGCTCACCTACTCTCATGGATCCCCACTGACCCACCTTCCCATGTAAGCACAACATATATGAGACCTTACTGGTATAAAGAAACATCAGGGGGATGAAAAAGGAAAAATTCCCTAAAAGCGTCTCCAGGGCATACTTTTTAACAGAAATCTCCATTGAGATACCAGTTGAAAATGAATACTGTAAAATCTAGTCTCTGCTAGACAACAATTGCGTGGAGTGCAAGCTGGCTTCCAGAAGGCTGTCTTCTTCCCCAGAGCCCTTCCTATTGTGCCACCAGGGCCCCACCTCTTCTTTGCTCACTTTCTTCCCAGTGCTAATGAGGACTCTGTTTGGGGTCTGAAGAAGCTATTCCTCCCCGAGCTATTTACATCATACTGCGGGGCCCTGAAAGGCTAAAGCAAGTTCGAGGATTCAAAATGGGGTTACTCAGCCCTGGCTGGTGTAGCTGAGTCGATTGAGCGAGGGCCTGTGAACCAAACGATCGAGGTTCGATTCCCAGCCAGGGCACATGCCTGGGTTGCAGGCCAGTTCCCAGCAGGGGACACATGAGAGGCAACCATACATTCATATTTCTCTCCCTCTCTCTCCTTCCCTTCCCCTCTAAAGAGAAATAAATAAAAATAAAATATTTAAAAAAACAAAATGGGGTTACTCACTATCAGTGTGACTTTAGGCATTATCATGAGTAACAGAGGGGATATTTTTAGCAATAATTTTGAAAACGTTGTGCTTCATTAACCACACTTACTGCTCATTGCACAAGCACAGAACCAGGAAATAACAGGATTTACTGAACAAAAAATGGAATGTAGGGGCACAAAAAATTACTTTCCTCTCACCTTCTCCATTCTTCCTCTGGCTGGGTTAATAGTCAAATCAACATGAGACAAATTATTAGGAGAAAAAGCCCACAATGTATTAGGGATATACATTCAAGGGAACCATAAGATATGAGACCCAAAGATGCATCGGAGGGTTGAAGTTTGTATGCCATTCCGAACAAAGAAAAAGGGGGCAGGGGTCCATTTCAGAGGGAAAGGGGGCAATTCACAGGTGGATGGCAAAGAGCAGACATGTGGTCAACAATCTCACAGGGCCACCCAGCAGCAGTGGGACACGGAGGGATGTCTCACAAACAGGCTCTGCTAGATGTCTCCCTGTCTGCCACATTGAGCGTATATTACCATGCTAAGGGAATGTTCCCTTTCTTTACGCTGGTTATTTCATTCCGAATTTCTTTAGGCAGGTAAGGAGTAGCATCAAATCTTCCTTCTGAGTCTTTTGTTTCTTAATTACCAGCTTGAACTCGATATCCCCAAAGGTGCATGTTAAGATGGCCAAACTAGAGTTCTCCTCAGCACCATCAGGGGCCACACAGAGACTTTTAAATGTACGAATTTCCCAGAGTGGGTATTTTTATCTGTTTTGTGTTCTGAGGTGTCTCAATGACCTAGAGCAGTTCTTGGAATGTAGCACACCCTTAGTGAATGTTTGATAAAAGACTGAATAAATAAATGAATTTATTTTTTATTTTTATTTTTTGTGTATGAAAACTTGGTCCAAGGAAAGGAGCCCTTTAAACTTCAAAACATTCTCTTTGTTCAGGATTTATGAAGCACAGGGCATTCTGTGGCAATGTCTCAGGGATGGCACCGTGGAGACAGGCACTGATGACCCTCGATAATGCCCGCAGATTGGAAGGTTTTCAGCAGTGATTGGCTAATGTAATTCAGGTAATTTAGATGGGTTGAACTATATTTATGAAGTCATAATCCTTTAACTAATCTAAACGTTTAGACAAGCTATTGACAGGTGCAAACTCTGGACCTGCTCTGAATATCGTAGACAGAGGCTGGTCAGTTTTCACATGTGCTACATTTAACATCAAATGATGGACACACAAGTAAAAGTATGAATACCACAGTACACTCATCATTGAAGAAACCGCAGACGAGTATAAACTCTCACAGGTATTCATGCTTAGTGATAAACACAAATAAATTTTTATATTTCAGAAAGAAAGGGAGGAAAGAAAGAGGAACAAACATAATTATGGGATAAAGATATACTTATATACTTGTGTTTTCCAGACCAGTGTTACTATTCAGAAGAATTCCAGTTATAACATGAACTTTATGTTTTTCATATATCAGGGGCATTCATTCACTATTTCTAGGCCAAATGTCCTCATCTTTCAGGTTGTCAGCATCTGCATTTTCACACAACTCTTGACCTACCGTGTATGTGCATCTCCCCTGAATATGAGATGAGATGCTCATTTATTCACTCTGGTAGATTATCCTAAACCTAATCCAATAAGCCTGCTAAGTATACAGTCGAGAACACCGTGGCTTCCTAACAAATGATAAAATGAATTCAGCCACACTGGACCTGGCAGCCAGTCAAAATCAGTGACCCACAGATACAAATCAGTCACTGTAAGACAGAGGAAGCGAGTTGTTAAGGACAGGCCAGGAAGGCTCTGCAAGGACACCACTGAGGCCAGGGAAGATTCGGCAGTCCACGGGGAATCAGACTCAATATTTGGAAATGACCACAGCCTTAATAAGCACACTAGTTCATCACCCTGATCAACCTTCTTCCTTACTATTACACTAATAAAAATGTGCAGGAGACAAAGAGCAACCTGAAGGGATTGTATCTTTCCAAAGGATAGGTCTGCTTTATAATGGAGACCCAGTGGAGGGCCTGCAACCATTCCAGCCCCCTGGTATGCACTGGTCCCTGGCCACATGAATAAGTCACTATCTGTATAAAAGGCATCAGGAAACTGGAGAAAATTGGGAAGGAAGAGTAAAAGCTGTTGGCAGGAAGAACAGTAACTATATTATTTGAAAAGATTCAAGAATGGAAATCCACCTTCTCCAAACAACAAGTATTTATTCATTCAACCAGGGTTCGAGTTCGGAGTGTGTGCTGAACTCAGGGGCTATTGCTGATGAAAATGATGAACAGGACGGTGCCTTTCCTTAAGGGACATACCATATAGGGCAGATTTACGATGAAAAGTCAGTGGGTTTTTATTCTTGGTGACTTAATGATACAATATATATATTCGTACATACATATTCATGTACATAGTCTGGTTGCCTTAAATTAAGAGAACGGAGACTATTTTAAGAATAATTTTCCACAGATACTGTTAGCATTGGTGTTTAGCTAGACATTGAGAAGGGTGGACAAAGGAGACATAGTCATTGAGATTAATAAAATGGGAAGCATGAGTCTGTTTGCTCCACCAGGAAGCTGCAGCTTTTCCTACCCCAGGGGACCATAGCACTCTGCTCCACCCAGGGGAGTAACACTTTCTCTCCCCGCCTCCAGTTTTGGATTGTTGGGGGGTACAGAGGGAAGTGCTGGACCGTAGAGAACAAGGGGGTATAAAGCCATCGAAGGCCCATGAAAGCTTGGGAAGTTGACTTGTCATTTTGAAAAAGGCACCTGTTCTGCCCTGGCTGGTGTGCCTCAGTGAATTGAGTGCAGGCCTGCGAACCGAAGGGTCACTTGTTAGATCCCCAGTCAGGGCACATGCCTGGGCTGTGGGCCAGGTCCTCAGTAGGGGCTGCATGAGAGGCAACCACACATTGATGTCTCTTTCTTTCTTTTTCTCCCTTCTTTCCTCTCTCTCTAAAAATAAGTCAATAAATAATTCTTTTTAAGAAACGGGTAAAAGAGAAAGGCACCTATTCTGTCCCAAGCCCAAGCAAATATAATCCCAGGGGAGCAAAGAGGCTCTCCCTCTCTTTCCTACCTGGCGATGTGCTCACCCATTCATCTGTGTGTTTCTCTCGCCCGAGGGGAGCATGGAACCATGCTGCTCTAGCAGCTACCCGGCCACAGCAGATAGTGTGGGCTCCAAGAGAACGAGGCTCTCTCTCTTGTCCACCCAGTAACACACTTCCCCTGTGCCCTCCTGCATTCTCTCTCTGTAGTCACGTGGCCATAGCAGCTACTTGGCCGACAGCCATATGGACTCTGCCACTGGAACAACTCAGAACAAGCTAAGCTACCTGGATGAAAACAGAGACCACTTAGCAGCTGACTGTGGGCTCCGAAAAACTAAGCTTTAACACAAAGCAAAAACTCTGGACCGTGGCTTCTCTCTTGACCTTGCTGAAGCCATAGCTGGACTCTGTCCCATGGTGGGACAGAGGCAGATGGGACACTGGAAGCCCCGGGGGCTTCTGTTTCCACAGGACTAAACCACATGGCACCCCAGTCTCCCATGTGTGTGTCCTTGGAGTGCTTTCCTCGCGATCCCGTGGAGGAGCCTACTTCCCACCCACAACAGCAGCAGGACATGTTACCCCCAGTGACAGCTTTGAGGCTTGGATATATCATGGGGCAGCTTTCATTTGAGTATTGGATCCTTTTCAAAAGCTGCCATATTTTATGAAATACAGTTCATAAACTTGAAATTCTCCTCTACTTCTGTGGTATCCCAGGGTCTTGGGAATGTACTATTCTGGTATATGATTTCAGGCAGCTTGCAGATACTTTGTGAATATCTTCTACGCAGACTAACCAGTTGTTATATGTCTATCAAAATGCACCCACCCCCTTGCTTTAGGACAGCAGTCTACATTACTAAACAGAATACTTTACAATCCAGCCTAAAAGATTTGAGTTCATATCCCTGGATCAAAGTCTGGCATCACCCCCAAGGACCATAGAAGTTTTTAATCAATGTTCTCCGAAGTGATTCCTCCAAAAATACTCCGTGTCCCAAAGAACTTTCTCCTTTTACCCCTGAACACCACAAACAAATTTATCCCATTAATTTCAGAATAGCCCTATTGGCCCCCAAACAATCATTGATGATTTATAAACATTGAGATCCCTTCTCAAAAGATCTTAATTTATAAACAAGACAATTAAAAATATCAAAATAGAGTTCTCATTTTTTCTTTTTGTCTGATAGAAATGTAAAATACCAGCGCACCTGCTTAAAAAAAAAAAAGGGTATCTGGCAACTCTGCACTATCTTAGAATAACAAATGAGTTTCTTCTCACCTGACAACTGGCTGTGTCAGCCTTGGCTGCCTGGAGGCTGTGCTCTGGTTGTTACCTGCAGGTAAAGGGCTCTATTCCTGATCAGGGAAGTGGTCGTGGACCCAGCGGAAGTAGCTACAGCGCTGCCGGTGTTGAATATTTACTGACCCAGAGCCCCACTCTGCCATTTACTGGCTGAGTAAACTTCGGCAACTCGGCCTCTCAAAATCTATTTTCTCATCTCTAGAACGAGGAGACAAACTACATCCGTGGTTTCCCAATCCTGTCTCAGGGCTAGAGGAGGCCAGATTCACAGAGGGACTGGTTCTGAAATCAAGTCTCCCTTGGCTTGCCCAGAATTTTCATAATCAGAATCTCTTCAGAGCCTAAAAACATTCTTTTTTTAACACACACATCCACGTGCCACCAGGTCTGACGGCCACCGGGTTAGGTGAGCTGTGAAGAGTTTTCGGCTCTAAAATTATTTCCCAATTAGAGACTAGAAAGAACAGCCAGAGCATAACTGCATAGAGTAGGCAGTCATATGAAATAGCCCTGGTGGGGAAATTTCTATAAAACTGCGAAGAACCCAGCAAGACGTGTGAGTGAGAGCGAAGACTGAGGAGGCTGTCCCCGCCTCATCCTTTGTGGTGGCAGAAGAGTGGTTTCCAGCCTAACTTCCTGACAGCCGCTGCCTGTCCTGTTACCTCTTCTACGGGCGCCCCCTCCCACCCATAGAGTCAGAATATGCCTCTGGTTTGTTGGTGGCCACTGAACACATCACTTCTTTTACATTGGAAGCCAAAAGGGGGCAAAGAACTGAAAGTCATTATCTTTCTACCCAGAAGAAATAACATTAGAAGGGAACATCAGGTAGATGTCAGGGTGAGAGATTTACCTTGCTTACCTCACTTTAAGATTTAGCAATTCAACAAAACATTTTTTAAAAAGTATTTTTTTGGTAAGATTTACCGGTTGAGACTAATGAGGGTTCGAAAAATGCTGAAGGGAGCAGTTCTATCCCATTTAATAATGGCAGTAGGGATTCTGACAGAATCTCCATTAGCAATGTCTCTTTAAGATAACTTAATTTCCTGATTAAACATGCATTTCTAAATCATATTGACATTTTAAGAGAGAAACAAATAATGGTGCCAATTCTCTTGGGCACAGGGGAAAACAATTATTTTTCTCTCTGCCACTACCACCTGGCTTATTTCACTTCTTCCTATCTTAGTGCCAAAAGGACTACCTAGCCCAGAAACTGCATGGATCTAGACACGGCAGTCTGACTAGCTTGTAACCTTGAGGTGGAAACTGACCTTTGTCAGGTCAGTTTCTGGGTTGACTTGGGCAGCACACAGCTGTGTGAGGTTGAGTGCATGTGTGTGTCCCTGACTATGTGGTTATGTAGATGCTTGGGTGCTGAGGGGCATCAGAGCATGGGAGGGCCATGTTTTCCTGGACTAAACCAGGACCTGGCACACTATGACCTAAATATGTCCTACTGTCTGTTTTTGTACATTTTTATTGGAACACGGCCATGCTCCTTCATTTCCATGGCATCTATGGCTGCTCTCATGCCACAATGACAGACTGAAATGGTCGTGACAGAGACTGGATGGCCCACAATGCCAAAATATCTACCATCTACTCCTTTACAGAAAACATTTGCCCACCACTGGAAGACAGATTCCCTAATCTGGTCAATATTTTGTGTAAAAAAGGAGAACATAGCGAATGCAGCAGCTTGCAAACTGAGGAACGCTCTACAAATAGGGGGAACAAAGGACTCCCCAGACAACGCAGGAGAGGGTCGTGTGCACAGGTGGGCTCCCCAAAGCTCGACCTCCACTCAGAGCACTGAAGATCTGAAATGCTCCTTCTCTGCTCATAAAAGTGGGAAATGAGCAGCTCTTCTACTTTAAACAAAAAGCTTTAATTTATTTATAACTCAGTTGACGTTCGGTTCCCCCCACCCCCCACTAGTTTGCTTTATAGGAAGGGATTATACAGGAAAATCTTTGGCCATCAGCAGCCATCAGCAAGTCAAACTTTGTTTTTCATTTCCCAGGTTATCTCTTTTTAGACACAATGTCATTGCAAAAAAAAGCATCTGGAGTAGACTCAGTGAGAAAATTAAGAAAATTCAGTTTATAGAGGTATTTGATATCAAAAGCTTATTTATTTTAAAAATCGATTTTAGCCCCTAATTTTTCTGCAGCCTCAATTAGTATCATCTTCCTTCATTGAAAATGAATTTTGAAATGTGCATGTATATATTACAAAATTTACTGTAGAGAATGAATTTATTGTTCTCGTTCAAAAACAAAAACTAAAGGCTTATACTACACTAAGGGGTAGGACTGTGCTTCAAAAGTCCAGCCATGTGGCTTCTTATGGAAATGTAATGAGTTAAAGATGAAATTCCATTTCTAGTTTGCATACATCTTGTAAAGATTCTGCCCAGTAAAATGGTAATTGGAGACTTTTTTACAATAAATATTACAATTTTTAATCCTAATATTGTAAACTATGAAATGTCTTCCATTTCCCTAACATATGTTTTTCGTCCTGTTTCTCAGTCCAAGAGACAGAAAATAAAATAAACACCTTAATGAACGCAATACCAGTTCTCTTGAGACTGAGCCTATCTTGTGGACATAACATGGACCAGAGATTTTGAAGCTTCTCCCTGGAGAGCAAAAGCCTGTCTCACTTCTCCACCCAATGTGGTCTGCAGAAGTATTCAGTCTGGTTTGCTGCTAGATTGCTACAGGCCCCCAACAAGTTGCAATGTGCAATTATAAGTGTATTTGTGTGAGTGTGAGTTAATTGTCCCCTTCGGAGCTGTCGGTAAAACACGCCAAGATGGCAGTGAAGTCAGGGCGGGGTTGTTTTAGACACTGGGAGGCTGATCATGAAAAGATGGCTCTCCGTTGGTCTTCTTTGTTAATTGCAAAAACATGAGGAGCAACTCCTGTTAAAGCCTCATACTGGAAAGAAAATATTTTGAGTATTTCTCCCTAGTGATTACAGACATAGTAGGAGGAGAAAGGAGACTTCGGAGAGGGAAGACTTTCAGGCATTGGGTGTTTAAGTGGTTACTTGTCTCCAACTTGTCTGGTCAGTGTATGGACTTATCCAATGGCCATTTATTTTTTGTCCATGCAAACATCCTGGCTGTCATACTTTCCGATGAGGGGGCTTCTGCAGAGATCTGGATAAACTCATCCCAGCTGCTCTACCATCTGACAACCTGATGGTCATGGGGGACCTCAATGCACGTGTTGGCCACAGTGCCAAAATGTGGAAGACAATGATCGAACCACAGAGGATTAGTCTCTTCCTGCATGGTAAGCAGGCCAAGCAGAAACTAATCACAGACAACAGCTTCAATTATAAAAGTTAGGAGAAAAAAAAAAAAACCTGGGTAGTCCACAAGTCAAAAGTAGTGGTGTCTCACCCATTCTGCCCTGGTTTCACCACAGAATGACAAGGAGTTAACGATCTGAATGGGTGCAAGACCATGACTCAATATGCTTCACATCATACTAGCATGAGCATGGGTGTTGTGCACTACCCGTGATATTGATATTTGAATACACTGAACTCATAGATAATAGTGATACCTACAAGGAATTTTTAAGCATAACTGAGCAACCATCATAGAATAGAAGACTCCTTTTGGTGAACTTAGCATAAATCATTTTATGCCATTATTTGCCTATACCAAACTTTAAACTTCACTGTGGTGTTTTCTATTCTACAACATTGCTTTGAATGGTTTCCCAAGTCTGAAATATTGTAAGTCTGGTCATCCCAGGAAATCCCCTTCTCCTTACCCATGATGTGTACATCTGCCGAAATCTTGATGACTTTAAAAGCTCAGCTCAAGTATCACTCTTTAAAACTTGCCCTGTCCATAATCACTTGAAGTTATCTTTTTCCTCAGAAGCCTGTAGCATATTTTTTTATAGATGCCAGGGACTTAAAATACTTATTTTCATTATAGATAACTATATATATGTCTTAATTGGCCTTAAAGACATTTGTCTTGTCTAGTGTAGAGAATTTAAGATGTTCACTTTTGTGTCCAACAGCAAAGGTCTTTGATATAGTAAGTTCTCAATTAATAATTGTTGAAGCAAAGATCTATTAGCTTGGTTCTGAAACTCATCTAGTCATTGTGACATGCTTTTCAGATTTCCCAAGGACTATCTTTTCTGACCTAAGTTTGATTTCATACTTCTTAGATTTTTAGAGGACAAGTGGCCAGAGTATCTGTATAGCATAAATCAAGGATTTTTAGCTTTGATTTGTCAAGGAAAATACTGGCTAAAAGCTGGTGGTAAATTCACTTTGTGTCACTTTGCAAACATTGGCTTTCTAGAATACAATGAATGAACTCATGATTTCTGTAAGGAAACAAATCTTTTTATGATGTGAAATGACTATTTAACGATACCCTTTTCCTAATTTGCTAGTTCTCAGGAAAGGTCATGTCTACCAATTAAAATGCAAGTGTTTAATACTCTAAAATGATAACATAGTCAAGTATGGTAGGAAATTGCATCATAAAAGAGGAAAAGTCGGAGCCTGAAATAAGTTTCTGACAAAACAATGGTAGTAAATGTAAGAAAAATGGTATTGTGTGGAATGAAATAGGAGTTCTAGCCTGAGTGAGAGGTTAATAAACCCTTCTCCAAGTTTCTTCCTCACCAATAATAAATCCCACCATGGAAGTTCCTGTATGAGTTCATTTATAAAAGGCCATAAAAAGTGTTTAGCTCAAACTGGATATATGTTTTATGTAAAAATGATGCAGACTCACAAAAAATAGGTTGGAACTAAGCTATCTTCGGGGCAGGTCAAAGTCAGAGAGTTAAAAAACTGGAACTTATTTTTCAAATCATTTACTCCACTTGCTTTTTCTTTTGTGCCTGGTTGTGATAAAAAGAGAAGACTTGTGTGCTTTTTAAAGTTTTATATGAGATATAAAGGAATAGAGCTTCTTCTCTTTCAAGGTGGACACAGCTTGGAGAGCTGCTAAAATAAGCGATATACACCATGTGGCGAGGTTGTGGCATGCTTTTTTTCTAGGTGCCACCAGTTCGAAGGATAACTTCACTTCCACTCCTGAATACTCTGGGATCTTGATTTTATTAAACTCCAAATATTGAATTTCACTCCGTAAGGTCAATGATCAGGCTAGAAAAAACATAACATGGTTACCTGTGGAAAAATTCAATGCTACAAGACACATTTTTTCACTGGACTACTCAGTTTTTTTTTCTTCTTAAGTGAAAAATGCAAAGCATCGGGAAGTGCGGGTTATTCTCCAGACAGGGGAGCAGCCATCCCTGTTGAGGCTTCATCCTCGAAACCAGCATCCACACCACATCTTGCTCCCATTACTACTTTCTTCAATGTGTGCTGACAGCTAGAGTTCAGAGGTTGCTTTGTCTCCCTTGTAGTTGATGTTAGTTCAGCGTTAGACTCTAAAGGTGGAGCAAACGCAGAAATTAGTGCGCAGGAATAGGAGAAGGGCTTTGGCAGCCAAAAATAACATGTGTTTTACACTTGGAGTGAGTATATAAATTAAAAATGGAAAAAGTGGGCAAAAGTGAGATAATGGGCTGATATAAATATCTGTCAAACCTGACGTTCTCACAGAGATTCCGAGCTGAGAAACAAATAAGATTACTCACTGCCACAATCTCCAACTCTGGGTCTTTCCGAAAACCTCAGGGGCCTTTTATGAATTTTGGCTCCAGCAATCTGGCATGTGAGCGGAAAGGAGGACTAAGGTTTCCTTAACTATTTTACTCCAAAAATTGGCATCTGAGAAGGACGAAGAAAACAGAATCTTTGCTTATTTGGAAATAACAGCAGGTGGTTGATGAGAGCCTAGAAAACACTGGAATGTCATCTGTCCGTATTTTGAAGACTCACAATTGAATCGCTATTTGGATTTAATGAATCTAGTTGCGTCTACAACAGTAAATAATGATAAGTTTGAGATAAGTGGAAGAGCTGAAGTTCACTTGAAGGGAGACTGAGATAATTACATGTGGCAAGCCGAGGTTCGATAAATCACAGCATACTCCTCTACTCAGGTGCTGAAACAGGTCAAAAGGCTATATCAGATCGCCTTATCTCTATCAGCATGCTTGGAAAGCCTTTGTACTGAATTCTAAGGTGTTGTAGGGAAGCCTGTTTGAACTGTACTTCATTAAGATTGCATAATGTTCACAGGATTAGAGGCTAAGCTTCTTTTCTAATTAGTCATAGAAAATGTGCATTAGGTTTAGGAAAAGTATTTCCTTCTCAGAACGATAAGATGCTTTTTATTTTTTTAAAGGAGATGTTTCTTTTAGATGATGTGAGTGAGACTTGTGAGGCTTCCTGGACTCCTAACAACAGAGAGAGGACTGAACTGCCTCACATGAAAAGGGAGTAGAAATTTGATGATGAAGGTTACCATTTGGAGAGGGAAAGATGGTTGAAGAGAGAAGAGACCAAAGACTATGGGAGTGAGAGGGCTCCATAAAAAAGAAATTCCCAGAAGGACTGGCCCAAACCCCATTTTCAGGGCTGTATAATGGAACATTTGAACTCTTTGTGGCAACTGGGTTGTCGCGTGCTCCTGTGACAAATCCCGTGTGAGTGCAGAGCTGATGGAAGAGGTCGGGAGCAAGATTTAGGATAAGTCTGAGTTAAGGGGTTCAACAGGTGCAGGCAATAGGAACTCTGGGTCGCATCAGTCCCCCAGATCTCTTTCAAGTCCTGGGGACAGTATTCTTTTTCCTGTTGCGTAGAGGATAGTAGTTTTAAGTAGATTTTACATAAAGCTAAGAAACCAGGGTGACCTCAGTTGACACTTGAGTTATTTGAAGTGGGACACTTAGCATTTTCTTCCGTAAATGTCATATGACCACCCATGATGGATACAGGGCACGTGACATTTGACCAGTATGGAATTCATACTCAAGTAGCATAAGAGCTCATCAAAAGAAATGGGGCCAGTACCGTCATCAGAGGACCCATCCAAATCCTCTTCACCAAATTGGCAATTGACCACAGTTTTGGCACTAAGATGGTAAATTAAATTCTGTATAGATTCTATGTATTTCACCTTATCCCCAAGAAGATGCTTCCCTAAATGTTTTCAGATTATTTTAAAATTATTGAAATGCCCTAAAAACCTTGCTGCTATAAGGAAATCAGTAAATAAAGTAAAATCGCACCGCAAAATATGTGAGCCATTTCAGCAACCTCTCAGGAATGTCTCTGTCTCCCTGGGAGACAAGAGATTCCCGCAGTAGTATGCCTGTGTGTCTACCACGTAGCCTCGTAAGGACATTTCCAGGTTGACAGGATCTAGAACAACCTACCTTCCTTCAAGTTCCCTCCAGGAAAAGACTTCCCAATGCCCTGGCTGGTGTAGCTCAGTGGATTGAGCGTGGGCCTGCGAACCAAAGAAGTGTGGTTCGATTCCCAGTCAGGGCACACGCCTAGGTTGCCGGCCAGTTCCTAGTGGGGGACACACGAGAGGCAACCATACATTGATATTTCTCTCCTTCTCTCCTTCCCTTCCCCTCTAAAGATAAATAAATAAAATCTTTTAAAAAAAAAAAGACTTCCCAAGGAGTTCTAGGGAATATCAAATCCTGACAATGCCATGGTTAGTGAGCTTGCAGACTATTAGGGCATTCCCTTATGAGAAATTTGGCAAAAATTTAGGCCAATTTAAACCAGCCAAAGAACAGTATAAAATGGTCAGAAAATTATCACATCAGAGACTTAAAAGTATGAGAGACACTTTTTGAAATTAATTCCTAATTTATTTTTAATCTATTCTTCCTCAGATTACTTCATGTTCAAGAGCTACCAATAAGACAAAGAACATCTCTAGCCTAATAAAAACCAGCATATCTCTCAGAATATCACGGTTAGCAGGTGAAATTATTTTTTTCACAGCGTGCATGCTCATTGAACTTCCACTTGAATGGAAGCACTGCACTGAGTATTCCACTTCAGAATAGGATTTGTTTCAGAAATTATGACTGGCAGCTGCAGAGACTAAAATTCTTCTGTGGGTGAAAGCCCTGAAAATGATTCCACCTTTCAACCCCGAGATGCACAGGTTTTTGGCATATTTCAACTGTTTGAAATCCTTACTAGTAGATGTAGGTCTAATTTTTAGGAACTCTTATTGAGAATGTGGCTGATTTAAAATATAATCATAACTCTGTTATTTTTTTAATTTAGACACACAGCTTAATATTCACTTTAGCTAAGAGTTATATGTAACGATGCATTTTTAAATCACCAAAATATTTGTGTAGCTGAGAAAATCAGAAAACATCTACATGTAAAAATCTCCTTAATATTTTGTCTTAATTAGGTATAATGATGAATTAATATGATTTAATTCACTTTAAATCATACATTTTAAAAAGATTTTATTTATTTTTAGAGAGAAGGGAAGGGAGGAAGAAAGAGAGAGAGGAAAACATTAATGTGTGGTTGCCTCTCACACACCCACCACTGGGGACCTGGCCTGCCACCCAGGCCTGTGCCCTGACTGGGAACCAAACCAGTGACCTTTTGGTTTGCAAGCTGGCAAGCTCAAGCTGGTGAGCCACACCAGCCAGGGCTACATCATATATTACTTTTTAATTATACATATTCAGCACTTTATAGCATATGAACATGTTAATTTCCGAAAAATTTCAAGGTTAACATTGCACTAGATGTAGAAGTTACAGAACTGCTAAAACCACTTTTATCTTAATACATTGAATATTACACTACAACAGCAAAAAAATAAAGGCTTTGCGTGAAGAAACAGCATTGCTTTTGTACCCAAATAACGCTGTGACACTCTGTAGCATATTTTACCATTTTGTTTAGTAATTGCCTTTAATTTTATGACATGCCTAAGTTGCTGTAATCAATTGTTTACTGAAAACGTTGCAAGGAAAACTCAATCCATGATAACGTTTTTTGACAATTACAGTAACAAGAAATAATTTTAAAGTTAAAAATACATCAGTAAAATACTTCAGGAATTAGATTAGTTAAACTTTTCTCTAAGGGTATTGGAATGGGAATATGAGTTCAAAGAAAAAAAACACATAAAATATCTGACTGTTAAAAAACAGCTCTGTACTGTGACATTTGAAAAGGCATTATCAGTAAGTATCAAAGGACCACGGCATTTAGATTTTATTGGGTATCTGTTGAAAAAAAAGGATGTGATGTAGCCATGTTATTCAAGGATGTTAATCTTATAATATAGTGGAAACTGCAACCTTTGTAAATACTTAAATGGGTGATGAGCACTTTTAGATGACAATTTTAAACCACGCAAGAAGAGCTCCATTTAATACATAGAAATATTCTCCTGTCTAGTAGGTGGAGCTAAGTTCCCCTTGTCCCCACTGAGGGCGGGCTAGACTTAGTCTTGCTTCCAAAGAATAAAGTGTAGAAAGGGAACAATAAGTTTAATGCGGGGAAGCCTGGCCAACACTGTCTTAACCACGTGACGAACATTGCTAGGGATGTCACACAGATATCAGGTTCCTGTGATTGGACGTTATGCGAAGGGCATCTTACACTTTTGAGAGTTTCTCCGAAACCCATACGTGGAAACTAATCATGAGAAAAACGTTAAAAATCAGAGTTTTTCAGGATACCTGGCCAATACCTCTTAATACTATCTAGGCCATGAAAAAAAGCAAAGACTGAGAGTCTATCACAGATCAGAGGAGTCGGGGGAGACATGCTGGTTAAGTGTAAAGTGGAAGCCTGGATGGGATTCTTGCATGCACACGCAGAGACAGTAATGGAAAAAAATAGGTGAAATCTACATAAAGTCTGGGGTTTAGTTATTTGAAATGTGTAAGACAGTCAAAGAAATTAAAAATTCTTTGGAATGCACAAAGTAAAAAAAAAAAAAAAAAAGACAATTGACCACTCAAAAAATCTTACAGGTATGCAAGTTGATATGAGAGGTTTTGTTTTTTTATTCAAATGTTTTTACTACACTTGATCTTAGCCAAAAGGCTGAGAAGCGATCAAATGTTGTTTTTAGCAGATACACCTTGGAAATAGGTTATCCCGAGTAACCTTAGTTTTTAATAATTAAAGAAAGAAAGTAAATGGATGGGAGTATAAGTGAGCCATCAAAATAGGAGTCTAATAGAAAGTTAATGACCCGAAGCGCCCAGGAAAAAGTAGTGCTTACAAGTCCAAGTGATGGACTGGACGGACCAAACCAATCATTCCTCAGATACCTGGCCATCAGCAGAGTGCAGATCAGGAGTAGAAATCCAGTTTTGTGGGTAGCGACAACGGACTGTGTGAGAAGATACTGCAGTCCAAGAGCCACTGGATTGCTAGAGTTTCGCACATCAGGACACAAAGCCAAAATCTAGCTGACAGAACTGAGGTTCGAGGTTAGGACCCACACAACAGAAAGTAGGAATTGAAACTGAGTTCCATTGGGTTTGGCTAAGGAAGTACTTGGATGGTATTTTCCAAAGCGCATGTTATTGCTAACAGTGTCGTTTCAGTCAAGTCGCTTACCCTTTCAGTGTCTCAGTTCTTCCCTTTATGAAATGGAGATAAAAATAATACGTACTCCACAGAGCGGTTATGAGTATTCAGTGAATCATTATTTGTAGAACAATGCCCGGTGCCTAGTTAACTGTGATGTAAGTGTTTATCACAGAAAAATAAATAGCACCACGTCTAGTAGAAGTGCCATCCTTTCGCAGTGTTGATGCACTCCACTCAAATAAATTAGTTGTCTCATTTGGCAGGAACAACATAATCATCTGCCAACACTTGAGTTGACCTACATGGCTTTTTCTTTAAAAACTCCAGGATATATCTCATTTGTGTGAGTTGACAAGCATTAAAAAGTGAAAAGGTTTTCTTTTTCTTGTCTTGCATGGCAACACTCCTTGACCTACATTCCCTGGGTAAGCACAGTGTAAATAAAGACTGCAGCAGAGAATGGGAAGTTTCCAGAGGAGGCAGGTGTGAGTCATTTGCAGTTTATCAAGATATGAGCACCTCGGGTTTTACATAAAAATGAAACCGCTGATTAACATAATAGAGCAGCTTGGCTTATTTATTTATTTATTTTTCACCACGGCACAATTCACAATGTCTTCGATCTATAAAAACATATTGAATGCTATAGGACACGCACACTGGGCAAAATGCAAATGCTATTTTCTCCTGAAACTGAGTAGGGTTCCTTCACTCGTTTTATTCCCCCAAATTTTATTAAAACAATTATTTCTCTTCTCTATGTCAAAGAGAAATCTGCATCAGCTGAGAAGACATTATGGTTTATCAAGTGATCTGTTGTTTCATAGTTGAAGATTTAGAGAGATTTCATATACTAAAATGCTTCCAGCCTTTAATGCACATGCGTGTTGAAAACATGTAAAGCCTATCTCCTGAGCTATTCATAGAACATGCAGACAGTTTCAGATGCTGTTGAATGGTGGGGGAGAGTTCAACTTTACGAATGTCATTGAAGGAAACTTAATGAAATAAAGCATTATTTCAAACATATTATTTTGCCTCTTTTTTATTACAGTATCATGTAATGTGGATGCATATGCCACTACTTGTTAGGATATTGACATCAGCACAAACCCATAGCTATAAACATTGTGGACTGAGGATGTTTTTGCCCAGTTGTCCTAAGAGAGCCTACCTTGGATGGGAATAAAAAAGATACATCATAGGAGCTGCAGAAGACAAATGCGTCTAAACTTCAGGAAAGCACTTGTTTTGCTTGCTATAGTACATGGAGTTATTTTTTAATTATTGCAATAATAAAGTTCTGAGCCTTAGATTAAATTATTAAATGATGGCTCTCACTTTGCTGTTAGGGGAGTGAAAAAGAGAAAGAAGTCTTTGATGCAAAGCTGTATTTTGATTATTTGTTATGATCAAACAGCACTAGTACTTACTCGGTAAATTGTTCTATTACTCATCACTTAATTTGTGATAATTACTGAATTGATTACCAAGTGACTCATCATAAAATCAACACTTTAATATAATTAGCTTTTTCTTTTCACCCAAATACTGCCATGAATTTAAAGAATACAACATCACAACACAGGAAACATATAAAAAAATTCTTGTATGCCCAGCCAGGTGGTAACGAGGTACCAGGTTGGGCCCTGTGAAGCTGCCTTATATGCAGGTCAGAACTGGTCAAATACCAATACCTGCAGTTGGTTCAATCTGGTATTTACAGGTTTTAAACAGAAATGCTCAGTTTTGCTTTCCAAATGATTTAAAATATATAGTTATATACTTGAAAGGAGAAACTTGAATTTTCATGAATAAAATAGAATGATGTATCAATAGAATAAAGATACAATTTGACATGACTTATCAAAAAGAAAGTCCATTACCCAGACGAAAGGGTGGTTATGCTGTACACTAAACCACTAGATTGTTCTCTCGTTATTATCATCATTGACCTATCCTCGACTAAAAAATTGTGTGCAGCATATGATTCTGCAAAGTAAGAGGAAAATAAGACATAAACGATCCGAAAAAGCAAGAAAGATAATCAAGAATATACAAAATAGAACTGATAAGTTTTTTTTTTCTTTATGGTAACATCTCTTATTTGGGTCATGGAAACCTATTTTATTGTAAACCTTATGTACTTCAGGTAAGGCTATAGAGCATATTCCTTAACAGTAAAACCTCTCCCATGAGGTGTGAGGTGGAAGGAGGTAAAGGTGAGGCTGTATTAAGTATCTAGAGCATTAAGCATTGGTCATCGGCGTGGGAAAGAAGGGCGTTGAATCCTGAAACGAACGGTGGACAACAATGCTGAAAAGATGGCTGCGTGGGGATCCTAGATGATCTTGACCTACTTCATGATCTCTCTCAGGCCAGCCTGGTTATGCATCTGACAGGCATTTGCCTGAACAACATGCACAATCTGGGCTGTGGCTGAGGCATGCTCCATGGGAAGTAAGAGAAGTAGACAGAAAAGCCTGAGGTGTAGCTATGAGGAATGAGCTGATTATTCTTAACCAAAGGCTGTGAAATCTGTTCCTACAGTGTCTCTGCCCTAGAGGTGGAACCGGCCATGATGTATCCTTTCATTAACTAGCTGAGTTACATTTCAAATATGCAGCGGTGGTAGGGCTGAAGTGATTGATTCATTGACCGTGTCTTAGATGTATTTGATATGGGGATGTAAAAAATAAACTTTAGGTGTTGTAAAAGCAACGGGAGTTATACAGGGTGAGGCAAATGTAGGTTTACAGTTGTTGGTATGAAAGCAATACAATATTGATAAATAATAATACAAGAGTAAACTCTGTTTCATGCTCCCAACTGTAAACCTATGTTTGCCCCACCCTGTAAAATAAAAGGTAAGTGCAGCCACTGTGTCTAAAAAGACATGCTGTGAAACAGTTTTTCAAAACTATGTTTTAAAATTAAACTCGGACTCTTATTAATAGGGAGGCCAGTGTTGCAGTGACTGTGCTTGGTGATTTAAAATTTAATGTGGGGGCCAGGCTGCCTTACGCTCAAGACTCAGATCCGTCCCTTTATGTCTTGGGCAAGTTATTCACCCTCTCTGAACCTATTTCCTTGTCTTAAAGGTAAGGCTAGTGATACTGACATCCTAGGGTTGCGGTGGGAATTGGTCAAGATAATGAATATAAAGTGCTCGAAACCTGGACAGGGCTCAGCACATTGTTGCTATGACTTTTACTATGAATTAGAGAAACACGACGAGAATATATGATGTAAGCTCTTGCCTTAATACGATTTTATGCATACTGTACAATGTAGAAGGTTGTTTCAACATCTTTCGAGATCAAGAGTCCATGACCATGAGTTAGAATTCAATTTCTCTGAGCTCAGTGAAGTCTTTCACATGGCAACTAACAAGCTTACTAAAACCTAAACATTCTACCTTGGCTGGTGTGGCCCAGTGGATTGAATGCCAGCCTGCAAACCAAAGGGTCACTGGTTTGATTACCAGTCAGGGCACGTGCCTGGGTTGTGGGCCAGGTCTCTAGTGGTGAGAGTGTGAGAGGCAACCACTCATTGATGTTCCTCTCCACCTCTTTCTCCCTCTCTTCCCTTCTCTCTAAAATAAATAAATGGAATATAAAAAACCCACCTAAACATTCCTTCATGTTTTGTCTTTGCTGGGGTGGGGGTTGGGGACAAGAAACTGATTATCTTCAATCTAATATATTTAAGCATCGTTATCATTTTTTCTCCTTTCTCTTCAAGTAAGTTAAGTTGATTTTACAATGTTCACATAACTTCCATTTCTTTTTTGCTTCGTCAGTACTTTTACAAAGCCTGTGCTTATGAACCAAATTGTAATGATGTTCTTCTGGTCAACCAAAAGCCTATAGGGTTTGCCCACCACTCCCTGAAGTTTACTAGAGTTGAGGGAATATATTCCAGTGGCACGTATAATAATTTTATGCTTTCAATACAATAGAAATAGGAAATATGTACACTTACCCCATTTCTCCTGTTCAGAAGAAGGAACCTTCACAAACCATAAATTGATAAATCAAGCTTCTATCAGTGATAAAATATTTTTGTTAGAAGGAAGAATTATGAAAATAACTAAGCGGAGAGTACGAGAGCAAAACAAAAAAGTGGAAACCGAAATTAGAATTAATGAAAATCTTTAAGGTTTATCTAATTGAACCACAATGCTATAATCCTCAATCAGAAGTTGAGCCAAGTAAACCCTTTAGACTACCGATTCCTGATTCAGCAACACTGAAACATTTATCGATGGCTCTTCTTGGCTTTGCTTCTCCTTTCCCTGCCATGGAGATCCTATTAATGGAAATTGCGCATAAGTTTTCTTGACTTTGTCGCTACAGATTTATTCCTATGTCAGCAGGTAAGGATGGCAAATTCTTTGGAATCCAAAACAGCATTAAGAAAATATCATTTCCTGTTCCACACAATCTAATAGAATTCGTATATGGTGCTTGGAAATTCAATGCCGAAGAAATAAGGGAGTAACATCTCTTTGGTCAAATGGTAAGAATCATGATTTAAGTGGCATTATCTGCTGCTTTGGGCTCACCGGAGGGAGGCAAGTGTGCCTGGAGAGAAAATTTTCTTGTAAAATGTGGAGAAATGGTACCCGACTCTTCTCCTTGCCCTCTTCCAATAGCACTAGGCAACCCATGGAGCTGAATGACAGGCCGAAGAGCGTATTATTTTAAACTTTGGCACAACATACCTTTCGCTCTTCATTACCATAACTTCCCCATTCCAGAACCCCGTGAGTACAGAGCAGATCTTCAGTTGTCCACCCTAGGATATCCTCCTTCCTCCATTCTTAGGTCTAATCTCTTCACTTCTTAAGCTCTTGCCGGGCAAGGCAACATTCATTACAATGGAATGAGATAGTCAGAGAGGAAGTACCTGGAACCTGACCCAAATACAGAAGTGTCATTCTAGAATAAAGTAAAATTTGAAAAAAGAACATGGGACATGAAGGAAAGTAACACAACAACATATTACATTATTAAATACTTAAACACAAATAAAATTTTAGATCTATTTATAACACAGTTTCTAAAGAGTAATGTGCTACTACTATTTATTGACTATATATCAAATAACATATCTAGTTTGTCTGTATTCACTAATTTAATCACAATACTTAATGAAATAGACACAATTATTATTGCCCTCATTTTTTTTTGCTACATACACTGAGTCAAAGAGAGGAAACTAATTTGCCCAAGGCACCTGCTAGGAAACGGTGGAGCTAGAAGCCCGGGGAGTCTGAATCCCCAGCCTGTGCTCTTACCCACAGACACTGTGCAGTAAGGCATGTGATGTTCACAGGTCGGGAGGGGTATCCGGGTGTGAGTGGGTTTGCTGCTCTAGCCAGGCAGATGGTACATGTTGATAAATGATTCAAAAGACAACAGGCCCTCAGTCCCCTGTGGTATTGAAGAGCATCATGTTAGTGTCAGAAATGTTAAGAGAATTTCTAGTCTTAGAGATCTCAGAGAATCAGAATGGCTACTACATGTGAGTCTCCGATACAGAAAATACACAGATCTGATGACCTGAATTGGAGGACAAGACAGAGGCTGAGATTCAGAACTAAAGAAGGGGCCTTCATTCTAAGTAAGATCAAGGCTAGACATTCAGCGGGACTGACTTGAGGCTGAGTTCGATGCTGCTAGAGTGGTGGTGTTTTTTAACCCCAACCTGTGTTGGGAAAAAAATTGGCGCAGTGATGGGCAGAGGGAAGGGTCTGTTTGAGCCTTCGGAGGCGGTCGAACAGCCTGCTCTGTGGGCTGAGCCCGGCAGGGTTTGCAGCACTGGCTTCGTCATCTCAGGATGGGCAAGTTATCACAGCCGAGGCCAGAACCTTAGCCGGGATTAGAGGAAAGCCAAAACTAGATCCCAGGCTGCTTTGAGGTTTATTATCTTGTTTTCCCCACACGCAAAGTCTCACTGGAATGGCCCAGACCTGCTTGTGAATCACTGAGATAAAATGACTCAGGATGCTCTGTTTGACATTGATGGCTGGTTCAAACAACACGCCCACACGTGGGAGCTGGGATTTTTCAGCTCTTCCACTCGATGTGGAGGCACCTGTCACGTTGGGGCTGTGCTTGATTTCCTAGATTTTATTGGCCTTTCTGATTGATTCTTTATATCTCTCTCACTCCCATTTAATCCTTTGCCCTTTTAAAGCTTAGGTCACCACAGTCAGTGGTGGGTTTAGCTCTTGGGAGCTGACGAACATCCCTCAAACTTTGAGGGATGTCTTTGCCGTAAATCACTGCATGGCTTCCACTTTTTCCCAAGTGACACAGAGTTGGAAAAATACTTCATAACTTTCTGCATTTCTTCTTGCAGATGAGTTTGCAGGGAACAGATTTATTAGAAATAGCATGTCAGAGTGAGTGTCTAAGAAAACATTTGATGCCATAAAAAATGATTCTACTTATCTGGAGATTGTGGGTTCAGTGGTAAGGCAAATCAAATTTTCTCATCCCTAACCAATACCCTAGTATAAAATCATAAAATCACTTTGTGCTGAAACCAGTCCAGTATCGAGCACATTACCGAAGCAGAAGAGATAATATAATTCAATGCAGGGCTGTGGAAAATGGTGTTTGGCATAGTAAAACATAATAAAAACCTATTATTATTATTATTATTATTATTATTATTATTATTATTACAACTACCACTGATCATTGGGGGAAAGTCACAGTGCTTATTAGAAGCCCAAAGAGAGTGGTGTGTATTATTTACATCAAAATTTCAGCATAACCTCTCTGACAGTGAAGGGTGGTATGGGGACACTTCCATGAATTGTCATAGGAAGTTTTGAAAACCTTTTTTTCCCCTATGGTATCACAATTAGAGTAGTCGCTCTTGGACATGGGATGGCAGAGGTCATGCCTGCCCTGATAGGGTTATATGATGGATAAGAGAAAACGGGCGCCAGTCAGACCAGCACTGAAGTCTCCTCTCTGGTCTTTGGGATTTGATTACCTCTTATCTTCTCCAAACTTTATGTGGGAAAAAATAGTTGATTGAGGACTATCCCTTTATCTGAAAAACAAATACAATGAAAACTGATAACAGGAATATATAAGGTTAAGAATCACCTGTGAAAACTTCCCAGTGGAATCTCTGACACAGTGTGTACACCCAATAAGTGGTTCTCTGATGACTTTATCTATGTGGGCGGCAATTCTGTGCTATATTCGAGAACAGGAGGCTTGGAATCAAGCAGGCAGGTGTCCATTCTATTTTTCACTCCACCCCTTGCTGTGTGCCTCTGGGCAGGTTACCCAATTTCTTTAAGCCCAAATCACCACACACTAAAAGTGGAATTAGTAATACCTATCTGAGCTGTGAGAGGATAAAAATGAGGGCATTTCTGGAAAATTCTTAGCATACTACCTAGGATATGACAAGCACTCCTTAAATGGTACCTACTTTCTTGTTTTTCTCATTTAAGAAGGATTCTTTTTTGTAGCATTATACATCAGTCCTGATATATCACTGTGAGAGAACACTTGTGGGGACATGTCCTAGGTTAGACACCACCAAAAATTAGTAGCGGTAGATAACGCAGGTTTTCATGTGCTTTTCAAAACCACATACGTGTTGTGAGCGCAAGTCATGCCCTGGTTTCCAAGCCTAGTTCCACAGAATTCCTGCTGGGTGACTCTGGACAACTTTGTCAATCTTTATGTGCCTTTGATTCTTCATATGTGAGATGGGATAACACTGGTAACCTTCTAGATTAATGGAAAGCATTACACGAGATTAACTTTGAAAATTGCTTAGCGTAGGGCCTGACACACAGCTGTGTGAGTTGCTATAATTATTGACCGACATGACTTCATTCTTGGAGGCTGCTTTCTTGGAGAAGCTTTCAAAAGGTGTAATTGTTAGAGTTTTTAAAAAGATGGTTAAAAATAGAATGTATTTTTTCTCAAACTGCTACTCTCATAAAGTATGTTACATGCTTTTTTAGATCATCACATTTTAAACTTATATCTCTTTATCCTTTCTTCTGTGGCATGCCATTTTGCTTTTAACTCTCAGCAGCCTTAAACTGAAACACAGTCTATGTGAAGTTTACCCTCTAATCAAAATGCCAGTTCTTTTAAAAAATTCTTTGTATTTGAGGTTTAGAATCACAAAAGACTGGAACCCTTTCGTCCTTTAGATAGTAAAGGAGCATGCTACAAAAATGTATTTTAAAAGCAATATTGAGTTTTAAATTATTAACAATTCAAAGATTTTTTTTTTCAAAAGCCGAAACCACCAAAGCCTCAGGCCAATCTAGACACGGTAAAATGCAGCCAGCCAAGCTGGCCAGTGGTATTACTGTGGATGAGTTGGAGGAGGAATCTCCCCCAAGCAATGGTAGCTCTCAGAAGGGGGCCTGCCCTTCACAATTTAAGCTCTTTGAAGCTGCATTTCCTTCAAGCAATGAGAAGTCTTTGTGGTGATGGGAAACATACATTTATAATTATAGAAGAACACAGTGTACACTAGACATGGTAGAAAAGAATGCAAGGGTTTGAAGGGAAGTCTTGAAATACACACAGCCTCACTCACGCAGTGTCTTTCCTAAAATGCTGGTTATTTCAATGTGTACCTGATTGAAATGGCCAGGAGGCAGTGTTCTGCCCGACCTCTTCTCTTCCCAGCACACTTGGCTCCGACTCAGCCATGCGAAGATGGCGCTATTGTGTTCTTTGTGTAAATAAAATTGCCAGAATAAGATGTGCAAAATCATGAAATGATTTCAAAACGACATATTTTCACTTGTGCAGTGTCTGAGAAAATGAGCAAAATGGAATTATGCCTATAATAATAACTCCTTTAAGCAAAGCTTAAGCTGATTAGCTTGTCCTAACCTAAATCATTACTTTTTACTATAAACGTGTAAATCAACCCTAATATCTCTAATTTATTCATTCAAATATTCTAGGATATGGATTAAGAGATTCTCATATTGACTGATAGGAGGAAAAACAAGGCAAAATGAGCAGAAGTATCAGAAGAAATGAAACTAGTAAATCTATTAACAAATCAAATTAGTTCTGTATTTCTACATTAATTTAATAATTATAAATAATTACATATTGTATTTTGAAGTCTCAGTAGAGAACATACAAAGAAGATAAACTAAACAATCAGTGAAATCCACGATGGACTTTCAACATAAAAGGCATTAAAAAAAAAAGAATCCCACAACTCACCCCACAGTGGAAAGACAAAAATAAAAAATAAATAGCCCTAGAAAATCCTCAAAGAATTTTCTATTAGATAGCATGTTGCAGGTAAACCACTGGAGACTTAAGATATTTCTAAAGCATTTGTCTCTAAGCTAATAGTCAACCCTAATCTAATCAACAATGACGACAACAAAACCCTACAATTTTATCCTAATAGTTGGTCATAGTCATACAATACGGTCTAATAAAATCATGGGCTTTGGAGTCAATTAGACCTAAGGTGTGCATTCTGGGTTATTACTCACTAGCTGCATGAATTTTAGCAACTAACCTTTCCAAACTTTGTAAACTCCTATGTACATAATGAATATAAGAACTACCACAAAGTATGTAAGTTAAAATATAATGATCCACATAACAAGCCTAGCTTAAGTACTAGATTATAGTTGAAACTTCAATGTTAGTTTTTTCTTTCTTTCTCTTGAGCAATATTTTTCTTAAAATTTGAATATGCTCTGAAGATAAAAGAGATTCCTTTTAATATGAGAGCCAGCCTAGGTCATTTTAAAGGCCACTTTGTTAACTATCTGCTTCTTTATTTCTTCTTTCTTCTGAGCATGTGCATTCATGTGTGGGTACACGTGTCCGTGTGTGTGTGTGTGTGTGTGTGTGTGTGTCCAGCCACCTGTCTCTGTATGTCTTCTTGCTGGCCATCAGTAAGCTAAGTTGGGGCAAAGCAGTCTGTTTTATGCATAAATTGTTCTAAAGTTCAGTAGGTGACATTATTTAATCCTGGTTTAATAGCCTATATAAGCCATGAAAGGTAAAACTCAAAGATAATGAAGAAGGTGATTCATTGAATTGACATTATTATAATCATATACTTCAATTTCATTATGAGGAAGTAGATGGCACATTTGACTAGATATCTTGACTAGATTCTCTTCTTGACAACACTGCTGATTTATCACATGACTCTAATAGGGGCGTGTCAATTTCTTATCTTCAAAATGGAAATCGCAGATTAGTTGCTCTCTTCCTCATAGCAGTTTCCATGCATAAATTATAATTATATTGAAAGTAATTTGGGCACCCGGATACTGATTCACAATAACATTCTGAGCATCTCAAATGTACTATTAAAATTACCAGACAGAAAGTAGTGCTGATATAAAGCCAGACATTGTGCATTGGTGAGGGGGATGTATAAAATCGACTTTTGGGGGGAATGTTATGCTTTGATTTAATCACTCCTAAGCTTGGTGCCAGGAACCAATTAAAATAAGTAGCAATGTCACATGGTGTTTAAAATAGTTGACAGCAGAAGTAGACATCAAAATAGTATCATAAAGGTACCAGATTATTTTCCAGGTTATTACCAAGACTGGTAAAAACAACACAGAGCAGGAATGGCCCCCATTAGAAATCATGATTTCTCAGTTGGATTCCACCTGTGATGATACTAGGAAAGCCAGTACCTGAATACCTTTATATGACACACACGGAGTATCCTTTGGGGAGAATTAATCATAAAATAGTTACAGGAATCACGGATGGGAACTCTCATTTTTATTTTATTCAGGACACCTTCATTATAATAAGAGTAACCCTATTGAACTAATTAAACAGAAAAAAATTACATTTAAAATGTGTAAACTCTTCGCTCTGTCACAACTTGAATTACTGCTCACTGTCCCACCCATATTTCACACACTCAGTAGTCAAGTGTGGTGTGGGTAGGGCTCCTACTGTCTGCCACAGGGACCATCAGAAACGAGAGCACACGAAGCACCAGGACTCTTTCCTCCGTTCTCATCTCCCCTTTTCTGTGGATGGCTGAGTTTTCAGACTGGCTTCTTCCATATTGCACAGAGCATGGCCCCTGGAAGAGGCCTGCCTTTCTTCCACCAGATTCAGTTGAAAAGCATGGCATAACCCTGGCGATCTCTGCTTGAGCCTACATCTGGAGCTATCACTGTGGCCCAGGTAGCAATTCTCATCAAACGACGTGGAGTTTGGGGAAAGAAAGAGTTTCTTAAGGGAAAGAGGGGGCTAGGCAGGCAAAAAAACAAATCTCATTCTAGTCTCATCAGGAAGTATGCTGATGTGATAAAAAATTTATAGAGACTTCCAATGAAAGGAAGAGGAAACAGATAAGAAATATTTCATTCTAAGGTCAAATTAGAAAGATCCAAGATGGATCTTTGTTATTATCTTCTGTGGGTCTTTCATTAAGGGGAAACATAGCTGGAATATACTTCCTGGGGTCAAAGAAAGGGTCTTAAACTATTCCCCTAACTTTCTTAGCAGAGTACTATGTGTTCTGCCCTTACTTAACACACAAGGAAGAAGAGAAAAAAAGAGGAAAGGAAGGAAAAGGAAAGGAAAGGACAGGAAAGGGAAGGAAAGGAGGGGGGGAAGGAAAGGAAAAGAAGAGAAGGGAAGACTAGAGAGGGATATACAAGGACAAAAAGGCAGAGATGGTTAAAAAGACAATTCCATTTTCTTCTAAATCCACTGAAATTTGGCAGAAAGTAAAAAAAAAAAAGAAACTTATAAATGTATACAGATGGAGGATTTTAATCTACACCTGCACTGTTGATTAGATATTATGTCATATTTTATTTTTTTAAGATTGAATTCCATGTTATTTGATAGCATTATGGGTTTTTCCAGGGAGTCAATAAAAAGTGTTAAATTGGATTACTTACGTACATCCCTTGTATCCTTTTCGTTCTAGCTCATCAGTTGGCAAGCAGTTGCAAAAGCCCAGCCAGGAACCCAAGTTCTGAACAGGAGTTGTCCTTACACTCTATATTTACTGTGCTTATTCTTAAGGATACAAATTAAGAAGTGTCACTTTGAGAAAAATGATGTTTTCTAAAACTCCAAAGTTATCTGAACCTATATGAACCTAAAAAAAGTCTTGGGCTGGGCTTATGGTTTGAGGTTTGAATTAAAGCTTAGGTTATTCTTATTTTATCTGCACTAGTTTTCCATCAGTAATTATACTGTTTCTATATCTCTGTCTTTCAAAGGAGGGCATTATCATGGGTTTGGATATAGTAAGAATAAACTAACCAAGCTTTCTGCCCATATGTCAAAAGGAACCTGGGCTAAACATGTCTGCAGGTTCAAAACCCTTTAACTATGTGTATATTTGGTTTACTTTTGTTGGTTTCCATTTCTTAGTTTTAGCAGGCCATATTTATACACCAGAAATATAACAGTAAGTAAGATACCAAGATCTCTCAAACCTCAATATTACACAAATAGGTAATCATAGGATAAGGTCACTGAAACATACATTTAAAAAATATATCTTCTGGGTTCTTTCTTGATGAACGAACCCAACATGTCAATTAAGATCTGTTATATTCACAGTCCTCTCTAAGTGAGCCATCCCTGTATGAGATTTTCAGCAAAGGAAGAATTTTATGAGACTATTTTGGATTAATTACTGCATTCTCACCTCTACCTTTCTCCCATAGTCACCAGCTCAATACTCGATAACCAGCCCTAAGACAGCCAAGCTATAGGTTAGCTATATGTCTAGGAAGTGTCCTACTATGGAAGAAAATAGTCACTGGGTCCTTTTGGGAACTTAAATGGGACAATGTGGAAATAATAAAGAAGTTAGCATGGAAGCCAAAGCTTCCAGTAATTTTCTGAGTCACATCAAGACGGTAGCCTCAGACAGAGTAAGAAAATAATGGTGAACATTACTGACCATTTCCAACAGAGCAGCTATCTTTCTAGCATTACCTCATTTCATTACATTTAAATTTAACTTAGTTTAAAATATTTTAATTTTATCCTTGACTTCATGAAACCAAAAATTCAATGAGATGAAGTATATCACCCATGTATGAGCAGTCAGGTTTTGCAGGGCTTGCATTCAAATCTAGACCTACATCTCTTCATAACCCATGAACTTCATCATCAGGCTGTATGGTAAGCTGAGACAACAAAGAAGCAGAAGTTAAGAAATAACATACAGTGAAGGAAAAAATGTGTGCCAGTTGGTATTGAGGGGAAAAATGAAGCTACAGGGTGGAAAGTTTTGTCAATTTAATAGTGGGGTTTTCTCATTGTTGATGTATTTATATTTATCTCTATTCCACGTGAATGAGAAACTGAATGATTAATAAGGCAGCACCCGTAAAATAAACTTCTAGAGTCATTTTCATGAAAAAGACAGGTAATCTTACCACAGAATTTCATTGGCGGAATAGAGAAATATTGCAACTCACCACAATAAAATAAATATATCAACAAGATTAAAATCCACTTAAAAATGACAACTGCTGAACCATGGCAAGTAGAAGCCACTAAACATTTGATACATGTTTCTACCAAGTTCTAGCCAAGCCACCAAATTGTCCTATAAAGTTCTGGGCATCAAGCAGACACTCAGAGGGAGGAGGGACTGGTCCTGGAATGCAGGAGAGAATCGAAACAGGTGTAGGGTTCAAAAGGAGCCCAGTAAGCATTGTGGTTCCTTCCCTCTGTGAAAGAATCATTGCCCACCTGCTTTAAGAGCTCTTGAGTTTTATTTCTTTTCAGGTAGCCTACTTGTGCTTTGCCCCCTGGCCATTCGTGCTTTCTCACCATTTTTGAGCAGCACTCTCAGCCATGCCTTCTTTTCCTTGGTTCTGAAGTTGCAGTCCATATATAACAGAGAGAATGAAGGAAATGTCTGATCTTACTATAGCAATCCTCACAACATTATCTTTTTTGAGAAACAAGGAACCATATGGAATAAGTCAACATTGTACTGCAAAGGCTAACACGAATAGTCTCGGAAGTAGATGCTTAGCACAAATAAAGTTCAAGTCTGATTTTATTCTTAATACAAGTCAGTAAGTTAGATAGAACTCAGTCTGACA
Organism: Carollia perspicillata; assembly: GCA_004027735.1. Classification (NCBI taxonomy): domain Eukaryota; kingdom Metazoa; phylum Chordata; class Mammalia; order Chiroptera; family Phyllostomidae; genus Carollia; species Carollia perspicillata. The sequence continues at coordinate 19,569 of PVKM010000791.1, read as the reverse complement.
TTGAGAAAATTCTGTCAGGGTAAGATTTTCTCCTATTATCCTTAAAGGAAGAGCGGTCTGTGCAAATGACAGTAAATCTGGATAAGAGGAAGAGAATCATAGTAATAATGTTTAATTGTTAGAGAGAATTATGTAAAGGACTAAGATTGTATACAAGTAAATATCAAAGATGATTACTTTCTCTTTCAAGTAAATGATAAACATATTTCTTTTTTATTTATGGTAACTTTATATTAGTAAGTTGAACTTTATTTAAATATTCTCTAATTTGGATGTTACTGAATTTGGTTAACATTTACCTTTATTAGTCCAAAATGATAAGGATTTACTACACAAAAGCATTTAATTATCAAAACAATAACAGAATCTTTTTTTTTTTTTGCTTACAAAATATACTACAATTACTTATGGAACCTTATTTATTTAGGTTTTATATCTGAGAGAGACAAAATCTCAAAATCAGTATCTTAAGAGAATCTGTAATCCTATGTTTATTATAGCATTATTCACAATAGCCAAAATATGGAAACAACCTAAGCGTCTGTCAAAGAAACAAATAGATAAAAAATGTGGGATATATATAGGAGTTGGCGAAGTAGGTTTACAGTTGTGCGTATGAGAACCAGTTTGTTTTCTTATATTATTTATTGTATTTTCCACATGAACAACTGTGAACCTCCTTTTGCCCACTCCTGCGTGTGGGTATGCACACACGCTAGAATACTGTTCAGCCATAAACAAGGAGAACTTGCTGTTTGTGCCGATACGGATGAACTTGAAGGGCATTATGCTAAGTGGAATAAGCCAGACAGAGAAGACAAATATTGTATGGTATCATTTATATGTGGAACCTAAAATAAAGAACGTTGAACTCATACAAAGAGTAGAATGGTAGTTTTCAGGGTCTGGAGGTGAGGGGATCTGGGGAAATATTGGTCAAAGGATACATTTATTTATAAGATGAGTAAGTTCTGAGGATCTGATGTACAATACAGTGACTGTAGTTAATAACACTATATTGTATACTTGAAACTTATTCAGAGAGAAGATATTGTTTTAACCAACCAACCAAACAAACAAACAAAAAAGTAAGTTCGTGAGGCCATAGATGTGGCAGGCTCTACATTTCCAAGGTCCGTTAGTGGGACCATGTGCATGACAGTAGAGGCATGCCTGTGTCTCTTTAAGTGGGCGAGCCTTGCCCGCTCTCTGCTCTGCCTGGGGCCTACCGTGGGTGATCGTGAAGACCTTGGAGGCCTCCTGTGGAAGATGCAGGAGGCACAGCACTTGGAGATGAGCCACCTGCTGATTAGCAAGAGGCATTTGGACTTCACGTGAACAATGCATTAACTTCAATAATACTGGTTTTGTTGGAGGAGTACCCAGCTCTACCCTAATCAATATCTGAAACATCTTTTACTTGACATTAGAGTTGGCTTGATTCAGGACTGAAAGTGAACATTCACAATAAATTTCCTCTAAAGTCAGAGAACACCCTGCCAGCAGAATTCCTGCAACAGTGGGATTTCTTGCCACTATGGTCCCCATTTCCTACTTCTCTGAAGTTAGCAACCACACAGCACTGTACTGTATGTTCCACATACAAGACAGATAAAATGTTATGCTGTTAAAATGTAAAAAGAAACCTGTTTACATTTTCTCTCTTTACTAATAGCAGGTTGTAATTGTAGAAAAATCTGAAATTCATGGGACCTTGTTAACATATTTTCCTTACCTTTGATTCTTTAACATTTTGTTTTCTATAACTTTACTTTGATCCTCTCACTCTAGTAAACTTATAATGAAATTGAGAAAAAAATAGATTTACTACTGATATGAAGAACACGTCAAATTATCAGTCCATTAATGACGTCAAAGCATACAATTAGGGAGACAGTTATCTGAATTGTACTTTCTATCCACATGTTATTTCCACAAAGCCTATAATGAGAAAATTCTGGTTCCTGACTAGGAAAGTACATACATCCTGTGAAATGAGTACACTTGAATAGCTCACAGTGGGAAGAGAAACTTCTGGATTAGATGATAGCTATTAGAAATATCAAACATTTGTAGCTACAGCCAATTCACTCTTGAATGCAGTGTCAGCATAGATGAAATCAAGTTGATTAGACAAAGATCATTCCCTAATCTCCTGTCAAAAGATAAACTGAGACACATAAAAATATATGATTATGTTTGAGCAACACTCTGTTCGAGTTTGACAAGATCCAATCTAGCAGATAGAAAGGAGCTGCATGGAGCAGTACAGAATTCAACTTTCTTAGCTATAGCTCCCTTATAAGGGAGTGGGAACAAGGACATTATACTAGGCAAAAAAAGCAGGTTATTATGAAGTAAATTTCTTGCAGGGGATGGCAGGGATCTCTTGGGCAGCCTACCTCACTAGTGCTGATCAGGCAACTCCTGGTTGACTGACTTACAATCCCATCTGTGGAAGAGGCAAATCTATAATTAAGTCTCAGTTTGGTGACATGGGACTTAGCATAAGCAACAGCCTGCCTTTTGGGCCCAGTGTCCTGTTTTTCACACTTTCTTTTTCCTTTTCTTCCTGGCCACCCATGTTCTTTTCTTTATTCTCAGTGAAATCATGTCCTTACTGCTCACTTCTGATGAACCAAAGCCCTAGGACAGCGATTGCCTGAGGCTGCTATCCCCAGCCCATGTTCAAAACCAGCCACTTCACCTTTCTTCTCCTTCTTTCCAAATGATTCTTCCCATAAAAACTTGCATTATCACAGAGCAAAAGAGTAGGAGGAGGAAAACTGTTTGATATGGGAGAAAGTTAAAACAGTGCAAAAAGGTTCAGAGTCTAGATTTCCTCTTATCAGCTGGGTGACATTTAGGTCAGTCTGGAGCCCCCATAAAATTTAGTCATCTATAAAATACAGATAAATCACAGGGAAAACACTTACTTCAGTGAGAGTACATGGTAACTCTCAATAAATGGTAGCTGTTATTATCATTTTCAGTAAGTTTTGCTATACAGAAGACTCTTCTCAAAGCCCAAGTGAAAATGTTCTTGCTTAATTATGTATGGCTGGGACGGCATGGAGATGCGGTATGATCAGGTGAAGTAAAGAGTCTCAATAATTACAACTGGAAAAATTTTACTAGGCAAGAAGATGAGAATAGGTCATAGAAATAATAACAAATCATGTTTCAAATCTACTCTTCTGTTAGTGGAAAAAGAACTTCGTGGTGATCAGTGTTTATATTATTGCCTCTCAAATGTCTTTACTCTGTGATTAGGAGAACTGGTCAATCTGCCTGGGGCACTCCCTGCTTCTTCGTCAAGCAGGTTAACATTTACTCACACCTCCAACATTTAGCTTAAACTCACATCCTTCGCAGGCCTCCCATGACCTCTTAAAGCCAGGTTAGCTCCCCCTCCTATCTCCTGCCATGGGGTCCTCCACTCTATGAAGTTCTAGTGCAAAGCACACATTATTATAATTGTTCTTAGTCTCACACTCTGGACTGTAAGGTCCTTGAGAACAGGTATTTTGTTCAAAAATTGTATTCTTCATGCCTAGTACAGTTCTGAAGCCATAGGAGACACTTAAAGTATTGTTTAAAAATGTAAAAATAAATTAAAATCCGCAATGTGAGAGATTGAGAAAGACAGGCCACTGGGAGAAAAATATACAGGAGAATAGGTTAAAATAAAAAGTAAAAGTAAACTTAAAGTATATTGTCCCAGGGATTGGATGACAAGGGAACATCACCCTTGCCGTTAAACGTTGGAAGGCGGCAAGCTCATTGCCTTGTGCTTAGTAAATTATCAAATGGTAGCTGACTGCTTCTGATACCGTTTGAGGACATAAGGGAAGAGAAACAAAGACCCTGACCTCACAGAGCGAACACATAGTGGCTGCACAATGAAGGGGAACGCAGTGGCTCACAGAACTGAAGCGTTTGGTGGAGACTTCAGAAATGGTTAGGTCAAGAGGCTCAAATATTGTCTTAAGATTCTCTCTCTCTCTCTCTTTCTCTCTCTCTCCCCTAGCTCTGCTTTTTATTTTGTTGACCTTCTATTTCTAGATTTTTACTCATGGAAATATGACAGTCACCAGTAGCTGCACATCCTCCTTCAGATTATCATCTCACATGTCCTAGGAGAATAAGAAGGCTCTGCCTTCCTAATAGCGCCAATAAAGCCATGGGATCAAGTTATGTTCACCTGGCTCATAAATGACCATTTCTTAAATCAGTGTGGCCGGAGAGACAAACTGCTCTGCTGGATATCTTGAGTCATTTGTCTACCTCTGGAATCTAGGGCAAGGTTGAACCTATTAGTGCACATGGCCTAAAACTGGGGAGTTTTGTCAATGACAAAATGAGGGAGGAATTAATGCTAGAATAAGGCAGGCATCAGACAGGCAAAACCATATATTTATTACACACACACACACACACACACAGCATGCGAGTGGATCTTACTTAGACAGTATCTCTTTCATAGGTCTATCTCCCATAACAAACTCATTATTAATACTTTGGTGTTATTCCTGTACACATGTCCTTATATTATAACATGCATTCATGGCCATGAACACCAACGCTTGGCAACACACACATTTTCAAACATTAGAATGTAACCATGAAACCAAAAAAATAACAATAACTACATGAAGAGATACTGGTATAATGCCATGAATATCATTATCCCTTTTGGTAGAATCTATAATAGCCGAAGTGCTCTAAACCGTGATTGTTCACTAATTGAGTTATCATTGCTTATTAACGGCCTGCAACTCTCACTGTCCAGGGGCTTATGGGGAAGGCTGTTGTCTGTGAGGCTGTGAGCATTCACTTCATTGGGACACTGCACTTCTTGTTAACTCAAAAAGGCCTTAAAGACCATATGGTTTATCCTCTTATTCCATAAATAGGGAATTAATTCCGAAGGCTCAGTACCATGCAGAAGTTAGAGATGCGACAAGCCAGTTTCCTTACGTAAGAGCCCAAATGCCGTTTCTCAAATAGAAAGGAAATTCTGCATCAAACGGTGTCCCTCCTTATTTTATGCACACGGAAAGTGAGAGTAAAGAAGAAAAATAAAGAACCAGGTGGCCCCCTTTTTGGCCAATGTGAAAGCCCCCTATTATAAAGAACTTAAAATGGGATAACACGCACATATTATATTGTAATTATTTTAAAGCACGAGGCAGCTTTATTTCCTAGTTTCATTATGAGTTAAAAAAGGCTGTAGTCATCCCAGGATTCTACCGAGTAGCAGTTCATGGGGAAACTTGACCACATTGGGAAGCAAGAACCAGGAGCTGATTTTTGCCCTTGCGAACTCTTGAGGAAATGTGACCCCATTTTCTTATGTTCCTACCTCTGCTTTAAATACCAAAAGGAACAAGTGAAAAGTTAAAAGGCAGCATTTGGTTTCTCTGTTTCAAGCCCTAATCAGAGTATTTCATGTGACTAATTCAAATAAGGCTCTGCACAGAGCTGTCATTGTCCCTACATTCCTAGCCATGAGAGGGAAGACACGGTGTGGCAATTTACATTCATCTGCATTTACTCCAACACGAAGTGGGAAAATACAGGGAAAAAGTAAAAATCATTGCCATGTTGTACAATTGAAAACAATAATAGAAGAAGTACCCGTAAAATACATTAAAAAATAAACCAGATATACATTTTATTGCATTAATTTATACATATGAAAGTTTTGCTATTTAACAAAGCTATTGCCCTACCAGTAATATTTTGCTGCTAAAAGTTTTAATAATACATTTTCTTTTTCTCCTGAACTAACTTTTGAGCTTGAGAAACTTTCAACAAAAATATCAGAGAGATATCTCCTAAGGAAAATAATTCTAAAAATATAATTAAATCCTAGGTCTGTTTTATTTCTTGTCAATGCCTCTAATTCTTGAATCCCTGGATTACGATCCCTCCTAGTTATATTCCTTCCTATTTTACATTCATAATTGACATAGAGGACAAGTGGAAATGGATATGGTAGGTATTTTTACTTGGGGGTTAATTTGCCCTTGCTCAGGGATGAGCCCTTATGCTTTGCAATGTAGTTTTAAGAGGTCTCTGTTCTTCAGTCATTTTTCTTTGACTTTACCCACAATATCAAAAGAAAAAAATCCCTGTAGGCATGTTATATTTTACTCTAATTACAGAATTCTTCAGCAGTAGCCAGTGCTCTAAAACTTTTCACTTACTGGAATGGATGTTTTGGGGGTAGTGACAGCTATAACATTGGGTAGGACTTTGAAGTGTTTAAAAATTCCTCCCCACAAGATAAGCCTGAAGCTGAATTTCAGCCAAGAGTCTGTAATTGCCTGAAAGTGTGATGTTTTCCATTTGTTTCTTCAAAGTTTCTTCTATTTTATCCATAGAGGCAGTACTTTTTATTTCCAAAACTCATCTTTTCCACAATGCTTTCCTACCATAAAGAGATTTTTGAGAGTCTACCTCAGAGAAGGTTAATATGTTATGACCGGAGATAAGCCAACCAATCACTATCTAATTACTTATTAGGTGTATGTATAGTGTTTTAGAGAAAAATGATTGCCACATGTTAGCCATCCCTAGACAAGACGAACCCAATGAAATAATTAGGAAACAATACAAGTTCAATGTGTTCTTAAAAGTCAAATCAGAAGACATAAAACTAAATGATACGAGTATAGTTATGTTGAAAAAGTCAGTTGAGCCCTGACCAGTGTGGCTCAGTTGGCTGGGCATCATCACGCGAATCAAAAGTTTGCTGGTTTGAGTCCCAGTCAGGGCACATGCCTGAGTTGCAGGTTCAGTCCCGGTCAGGGCCAAGACACGTAGGCGTGGAAACTGATTGATGTTTCTCTCACACTGATGTTTCTTTCCCTCTTTTCCTCCCTCCTCCCCCAACTCTATAATTTTTACAAAGTTTTTTTTAAAAAGAAGAAAAAGTCCGTTGGAAGTCATCTGTAACAAAATAACGACTTTAAAAAAAAGTTCTACTGAGGTATATTTTTCATGTCATCACCATCAAGTTTAGAACATTTTTATCCCCTCAAGAAGATTCCTCATGACCACTCACAGTTAATTCCCATTCCCACCTCCAGGCAGCCAGCCACTAATCTTTCTGTATCTAGTAACTTGCTTTTTCCAGACATGTCGTATAAATGGAATCATACAATATGCTGTTTCTTGTGTCTAGCTTCTTTCACTTAATCATGCTTTTGAGATTCATTCACAATACAGCATCTGTCATTATTTGTTTCTTTTATTGATAAACAGTATTCTATTGTATGGAATGGTTTTTAATGGCAATGATTTTATAACTATGTTTTTCAGTGCTTTAAAATCTATAAAGGTTGGTGGAAAAATTAATCCTTGTTTCCCCTACAATCAGCTATCACAATAGGGCCTCTGACTAAAAAGGGCTTAAGAACCATTAACCATATGAGATGCTGCACAGTTCATTCATGAACTAATTCAACAAATATTTGTTGAACTCCTATTATGCAACAGATATTGTGCTTCCCAATGAAAAGATAGTAGGGGATGATGGAGATGTAGTCTCTGTGCTTATGACTGCCCATTATGGTCTTTTAGGGGAGATGGGCTTTAAAGAAATAGCTAAGCAAATATGTTTTGGTTAAAACTGAGATAAGTGCTACTATATAAAAGTACAGGCTGCTGTAAGAATGAGGAACAGCGATATTCAGCCTTGTCTGAGATGCAGGAAAGATTTCCCTGTAGCAGTTCTATTTAAATTGAGATCTGGAGGACAAAATATTTGGACAGGCTTCCTAAAAATAAGACAGGTTTCTGCTCAAAGAACAGATCTGGGGAGGACGATGCATTCAGGGAGCTGAAAGGACACCAAGGTGGCAGAAGTGTGCCACTGGAGGTAACAGGGTGAGCAGGATGCGGGGGGGGGGGCTCGGGAAGCACCAGAGGCCCACCTGGACAGAGCTGCACAGCCGCTGTAAAGATTTCATTGGGGGGCAAAGGATGCCATTGAACTGTTTGAGGCATGAGAGTAACTATGATTGCATTTGTGTTTTCCCAAACTGTGACTCTGCCTGTCATAAGGAGAACGGATATTTGAACAACCACAGTATTGTAGCAGTTTGGTAGAATGAGCTCACTCTTAAGGGGTTTTGCGTGTAATTTGTTCCTTTATCATTAATGTAGTCCCATCCCCTAGAACTGTGCCACCACATAATAGGAGCCCTTCTAGGCATTTTTCCAAAAGACTTGAAATCAGGATCTTAAAGGGACATCTGCATTTCAGTGTTCATTGTGGCACTATTCTCAATAGCCAAGATTTGAAAACAATCCAACTGTTCATCAGTGTATGAATACATTAAAAATGTGTCATGTATGCACAATGAAATATTATTTAACCTCAAAAAAGGAAATCCTGCCATATGTGACAACATGGATGAATCGGGAGGACATTATTCCAAATGAAATAAGCCAATCACAGAAGGATAAATACTGCACAATTTCACTTATGTGAGATAGCTATAACAGTCACACTCATAGAAGCAGAAAATGTAATGGCAGTTTCCAAAGATGGGGAGAGGGGGAAATGGGAAATTGTTGTTCAGGGCTATAAAATTTCAGTCATATAAGCTACAGTAGATCTAGAGATTGGCTGTACAACATTGTGATTATATCAGTAGATAGCCATACTGTGTTGTACACTTAAAATTTTGTTCAGAAGGTAGATCTAATGCTAAACGCTCTTACCACAATAAAAAAAAGTGACTGTTGAATAAACGATAATAGGCAGCATTTCTTAATTCAGGGATACCCTTACTTGTCATAAATTAGGAGGGATTCTTGACTACTTCAGTAATAGTTATTTTCAATCATATGTTATACTGAGTCAAATAGAAATGAGGGCTATTATGCCAAAACTAGTGAATAACCCTGAGACTGGGTAGAGACTACGTCCTTTGTCCATACTGAGCCACAGCAAGAGCAATGGTGAGGATTCTGAGGTAAATTCATGGGAGAGCTACCTCACATAGAACAACACGAATACTTCTATTAGATAATACTTCAATCAGAAGTGCAAAACCATTGTAAACACAAAGGGAAGTAAACCAACAACACAGACCATTGATATGTGAGGGAGAACACACAGAGAATCAGACAGAGTTTCCTTATGTCAGAATGATTCTGGGCTTCTGACTCTTGCTGCTGGTAAAGCTGTGTGGAGGAATGTTATTACATCGTGGCTGCTCAGCACCTGCTGAGTGATGTCTTCCTTCATCAGCACTGAAATTGGTTCTTTCATCTCCAAACTCTGCAAAATGTAAAAACATTTCCCTCGGCTCTGGCCTATCTGGTTGCTAGGAACAGATTCCAACACCCACCGCTGACATGTTGACCAGGAGCACCAGTAGGCTGTCCTCTCAAAGCAGAGAACTGACGTCTTGAGATGGCAAATCTGTGATGACCTTTGTTACCAGTGCCAGTTTTCATTTTTTAATTTTAATCATGGAGAAGTATCTACTTTATAAACATCCATGAACTATTTTAGAATTTATTATATGAAAAATTCTTGGCTACCTATTTGTCTCCATTCATCAAAAACTTGGAATGGGTTTATACTAAGCATGAAATGTCTCTTTGGAATTTTACTAATGGATTAATGATGCTAATAAACTTTGGGGCAAACCAAGCAAAGAATGGTGGGATATTTATTAGACTCCCTTCTAAGAACCTGTTAAAAATAAATGGAATCATTTAATGATTGAATGTGCTTTTTTACATTTCTAACCTGATTAACTTAAATTTAATCTTTGTTTTCTTTCATTAGATGCTGTGTAAGTCCTCTGTCATTACTTTAATTGGATGCATTAATAAGATTTTAAGAGCTTCTGCACAGACCTATATGCAAATTCAGGTGGATGAACCAAAATCTGGTTAGGTAGAAGTCCCATTTCTAATGTATTAACTGAAAGCCAGTGACATTTTTTTTTAGTCTTTTATACATAATTTTAATGTGTGTATGTGAGTGCGACAAGAATCAATAAGAAATCTTAATTTATTTGAGTTCCCCTTTAAATCTCTAGAATGTACAGAACTTCCCAGAAGAAAGTAGAGATCCTTAGCTGCATTTCAATGAAATGAAATGCTATGGGACTGAGAATAAAGACAAAAAACTAAGCATGGATTTTCTCCTATAGGAAAGAGAGAAAGCTACAGAGAGAACCATAACATACGTTCTTTTTGAAGTAGATATGCTTTTCTTATTTATTGAATATAAAAGAGAACTGGAAATTTATTTTGGAATCAGCTATCTCTTTAGAACTGGATGAGTACTTAGAAGGTCTTGAATTGTAACCATGGTTAGCCCATTGAAATCTAGAGGAGCAATGAATCCTTTGGCTCAAAATTTAAGATAGGTGTTTTAAGATTTAATTTAGCTTTGCACAGCTAAATTGTTCTGTGAATTATATGATATCTGACCAATTGCTAATACAAGAATTCTCAAATACATAGAAATATTACAGGTGGATAGCATTTCAGTATTCAGTGTTTTAAGGTTTTTCTTGAGCCTTAAAGTTTCTAACTTTTATTTCATTAGTGATAATGTTATATGCATCAGTGCAATTTTCTTTCATTTGAGAATTACACATTTTTCTTATGCATTTGCATAACTGAACTTAAACACATAAACTAAGACTGATAAATATGAAATTGATAGCACATATCAGCATGAATTATAAGGTTCTTTCTTAAGAAGTATTATATAATAAATGACACCCATTAAAATGATCTAATTAGCTTTAGGTATTTATCTGGCATTAACAGAGAGAGTCAAAATTTAACCTACCTATACTGCAATATTAGCTTAATGACTTAGGAGTAATCCTTTTTCCCAGATGGCTTCACAAGGAAGAGAAGAAATAAAACAGTTTTAGAATCAGGTAACGAACTGGTTCAGATTATTTGTAAACAGCCTCTCTCCTTTAAACAAAAGGAATACGTTTGGCCGAACTGAACCGAAGCTCTCATCGCCAAACCCACAATAGAACCATTTTCTTAGAAGAATAATCCTATATTGTGGATGGAGTGATGAGTAAGGCAACAAGCTGGATAGTGATCAAAAGCAAACCGATATTTGCTCTAGCTAATTTGAATGGCTGGGCTTCGGGGCAGCTGGGATGGAGTGTTTTGTTTGTTTGTTTGTTTGTTTTAAGAACACAGACCTTTGTGTGAATTTCTAAGCATGATGCTGGATTGGGAACAAATGCATTCTTCTGTACCTTCTTTCTAGTGCGGACAGCTTTTCAAGGAGATCTTTGCTTCTGTCATTCTTTCCTATTCGAAGGGCTCTTGGAATCCATAATAAAGCAATTGGAGAAATTGTCTGAAAATTTAGTGCCACATTTTATGTCTTCCTTGGCAATAGACAGTGTTTCCAAGTTAGTGTTGGAGTAAAATCATAGCCCTGTTTTCTTTGAAACTAATTGTATGTTCTGTAAGTTCATTTTGTTTCTCATTATCATTATCATTACATTAATTGCAATTCTGTAGTAGTCAGTAGTGGCTATTGTATGTCAAGTATTGAACTCATACTTGAACTTGGCTCTCATCTATCACAATACCCTTGTGAAGTATATATTATTACCCACCCTTTAGAGATAAGAAAACTCAGACTTGCAGCAGTTAAGAACTTTTCCAAGTTAAACAGCTAGTAAGTGAGGAGGCAGGAACGGATTCACGTTTGCCTGACTGCTATGCTCCATGCTCTTAATTGTTATGCTACAGAAGAAAAAAACATTTTCAAGATACTCACTTCTATGAATGAAAGGCTGGTTGCTACAAATGACGAGGATTCTGAATGCAGGGAGGGCCAGTTATGTGAAGGCTAAATGCAGAAGGCCACGGCATGGGGCTAAAGCTGTTCTCCCTCCAGTGTATCCACAATCTGCATGGTAACCGACAATCATATTTCTCTTCCTCAAAATATGACATGGAGATGTGATGTATCTGAAACATCATAAAAACCGGAAAAATAACAAAATATATTGCAAAATAATTGCTTGACCTGCATCTGTGATAATTTTTTCTAGACTCTGGCAGCACTTTTTGATTGCGTCTTTATTGGACAAAGATTTTATGTTTCTAGTGAATCAAAGTATATTTTTCTTTCTTTTAGTTTAGAAGATTTTGTTTCAGTTTCACTACTTGATATTGCTAATGTCAAATACCTTTTAGAACATGTGTTAAATTTTTGAAAAAACACTATCATTTTTTTGTTCATAGATAAGCTATAATACTTGTAATAATTTTCCACCAACTACTTTCTGGCTCTAGTAAATTATTTTTATTTGGAACTATTTATCCTGTGTTATCAAATATTATAACAGAGCCCTAAAATGCATATTTTACATGGAATTTTCTGACTGTTAAATCTCAGCAATTAATTCAGGTTTTTAATAAATACTACGTGCATAAATGAAATTTGTCTGTTGGTCTACAAAAGGAAAATGAAGTCAGCGTATTTTTATTTAGTTTTAATTTTAATTTTTAATTAAGCATCTATAGTTCTATTGCTTTTTGTGTTTGATACTAACAATTTTTAAAAGAAAAATTTAGATTGCATTGTGTCGGTATATAATTCACAAGGCTCACATTGCCATTTTATACTTTTATACTGTTCTTATTTTGATACCAATGTGTAAACATGGAGAGATTATGGAGGGGTGAAATATTATTGTTTAAATTGGTGTATGGACAATGTAGTTACCCGCAGGCTAGGACACAGCCACAGGAGACCAAAGTTACACCCTGTAAAGTGTGGGGCGAGAGCGGGGGTCCTGGTTGCCAGTGTCTAAGGACAGTATTAGAGTGCCAGACCTATTAAAAAAATATATTCTTAACAAACCAAAGAAAACATTGAAAGCTTCTCCCTGATATTAGGAAGTGGGTAAGAATATTTTTTATCATCTTTTCCATTCAACATTGGATGGTGGACGTTCAAGTGGGGAGCCCACTCGAGTCCTTTTCCCCATTCTTTTCCAGGTCCTTTTCCATTTTTTTCTAAGGCTCCTAAAGGGACATATTGGCTATGTCTCTGTCTCATGGGCCCACAAAAGCTTTCATTTGAAGAAAGACATTCTCAATTCAAACACAAAAATTAAAATATAAAAAATCTTCAAAATTACTGATCTGATTGCCATTATTGTAATGTATGCCTTTTCCATCGGGACTAAATTCTTCAGTTGTTTTTATTTATCTTTATCTGAATCATCTCCTCTTTTTTATGTTCCTTTTAATTTTAGTAATCCAATGTTCCACTAAGGCCCCAAATAATTCCATAAACAAACCAAATTTAAAGACCATATTTTCTATTTTAAAATTGTCTTTAAGGTAATAATGTTTACTTATTATTATTCTATGTGGTCCCGCCACTGAAGTTTCCATCTCTCTTTTCTTGGCTTTAATAAAGGATGAAGAATACATACATGATAAATGAAATATCTTCATTTCTTTCAGTACTAACTATTTGCTGCTGCATAAGAAATTACCCAAGTGTGTAGTAACTAAACACTACAAACCTTTTTTTTTAAATCTACAAACATATATTAACTCATAGTTTCTATGGGTCAGCAATACAGAAGCAGCTTTGCTGGGTGGTTTTCTCGAGATTTCAGTCTGGGTGTTGGCCTGGGTTGTTGTCACCTAAGGATGTCATTAGAACTGAAGGATCTGCTTCCAGGATCACTCACACAACCGTTGGCAGGAGGCCTCCACTCCTCACAGCTGTTGTTTGGAGGCCTCTCTTCAACAAATGGTAGCTGGGTTGCCGCAAAGCAACTCAGACAAGAAATAGAGCAGAATGGAAACTGAGCAGAAAACATAGTACCTTTTATGACCTAACCTTCAAAGTGAGGTGTCATCATGGCTGCTGTGTTCTGTCGGTCACACAGGTTTAGAAGGGGGCTGCACAAGAGGACAAATAACAGGCTGGCTACTGCATCTGATCAAGGGAACTCCTTTCATTGTCCATGTTAAGCGCTCACTTTCTCTTGGACAAAGATGGTAAAATCTAAAATAGATGACTCCAAAAAGTATGCTACAATTTGCATCATAGTCAGCCATTTTCATGAATTTTTAACAGTGATTTTCCAATTGGTGAAATAGGGCAAAATGTACACATAAGTGTGTCCAAGTGTATCTAGACAATGAAAAATTTTTTGACATGAAAGGATTTGATATTAGATTTTACATAATTTTTCACACTAACATTAAAAAATAAATGACTGAATGTTTTACCTACTTTCAGAATACATGATATCTGTAGTAAATTGTATGCAAAATTTTGTCACTTTGCAATTCAAATGAAACAAAAATCCAGACTTGTATTTATTTTAATTTAAAAACATTTTACTTTTTGTTGTTTATTTTTAGATGACTTTTTTACATTTTTTACTGTTGTTCAATTACAATTGTCCCTATTTTCCCCCATTATTGTCCCCTTCCGTACCCACCCTCCACCTCCCCCAATCAATCCTGCCCTCATTGTCTTTCCATGGGTCCTATATACGTGTTACTTGATTTGACCTTTCTCCTTCTTTCCCCCATTACCCCCCTTCCCCTCTCCCCTCTGGTCACTGTCAGTTTGTTCTTTATTTCAGTGTCTCTGGTTCTATTTTGCTCACTTGTTTGTTTTGTTGATCAGGTTCCACTTACAGGTGAGATCATATGGTATTTGTATTTCACTGCCTGGCTTATTTCACTTAACATATCACTCTCCAGTTCCATCCACGCTGTTGTGAAGGCTAGGGGCTTCTTCTTTCTTTCTGCTGTGTAGTATTCCACTGTGTAAGTGTACCACAGTCTTTTGATCCACTCATTTACTGATGGGCACTTAAGCTGTTTCTAAAACTTGGCTATTGTAAATAAGGCTGCTAGGAGCATTGGGGTGCATAGGTTCTTTTGAATTGGTGTTTCAGGACTTTTAGGCTTGTTTTGAGTGAGTTAATTCAACTTGAACCTATAGCCCAGGTACTGACTTGGCCATAATTAAGTGCTGAGCACATAGGTGTGCTATTTTGTGAGGCAGTAAACTGGTTTCCTGAGTGGATAAACAGGAGGTTGAAAGTCTATGAGATTAACCTATTGAGGAACTGTAATTTTCTTGTAGAAGAAAAGCAGACCTACCTGTTGTTGCTGTTAGAACAATAGTGAGAATTCCTAAAAAGTGAATCAAAAGGTCCTTTTCAAAATTGGTTATGGGGGCAGGGCATTGCTAAATGTAGAAAAGTATTTCACGTTTCCATAGCTGCTATGTTAAGTACCTTCTGTAAAATTCAACAACAAATATATCTGTCTATTTGTCAAATACTTTCTACCTGTAAAACATCTTTGTACAGGCCCTTAAACTCATAAGTGTTATAGTTGTAATGAGCTACAAATTTCATCTGGTCTACCACCTGTTCCCCTTCCCACTCATACTAAGGATTTTATAGATGAGCAAAACAGGATTCCAAGAGGTTAAGTACTTGTCCAAAGCTACAAATCTAATAAAGAAAAATGATTAAAATTCAGATTCTGTTGGCTTAAAATTTGCTATGAGAGATTTAAACCCTGAATAAGTTCAATTTACTCATCAGCAAGCCTAGCAAACAATCCGTACTACATTCATAAACTCTATAGATATGAGGCAGGCAGTGCGGATACGCTGTTCTCAAAGAGTTTTTGTCTTTGAAGGAGAAAAAGTCAAGTGCTCTGGGAACAGAGATCTCAAGTCCAGTTTTCATAGGCAGTCACAAATGAGCCTTGTATAACAATGGGATGTAGTAGAGGACAGCAGTGGTCTAGGCACAGAGGTCTGAAGACTACAGGGAGCTTGGCAGGACAAGGAATGGCAACGCTCAGTGAGGCTGGAATAGGGATAGCAAGCTGGGGAGTTGTAAGGAACAATGCCCGGCTTATGACAAATGATCAGTAAGCTTCATAAATGATAAGTGCTGTCACTAATTTTAATATTGTTATTAGACATTAAAACTACCACTGGGCATGCACATTCCCAGGTGGAAAAGTGTGCCGAAGAGAATATGGCTGGAGTGGTAAGTAGAATGGGTTGTGGCAGAATGATAAGATCAAGAGAACACAGCAAGTAAATACTTATTTAGAGTAAGGAACAGAATAATTCAGAGAAAGAGAGAAGGGAAAATTATATACAGTAATCTAGTTATTGAGAATGTGTTAAATATAGTTTAAGTTACCATTTGTTTCTGGGCTTTTTATAAATATCACTGAGTAGAAGAGAATAAGGTACATGTGATAACAATATGTATATATTTGTTCATTACACGTAACATATCTGAGAAAGATTCTTTTTGGTTCCACAAGTCATGTAAGATATACACATAGTCAGAGATTTTAACAAAATATCAATTTGGAAAACATTTTAAAAAATTTACCAATTAAGATTATTTGTAATATTCTTATTTTTTTCTTTTGTCTGTAACTAATTAAATAGTTTTTGTAACCCCCATGCGACTTTTAATAAGGTCTAGGAGGTGTAATCCTTATGCACGATAAAAATGACCTTGCCAGCAGTACTTTTAACATAGTACATATGGAGGGGGACACAGAAAAGGGGAAAATAAAGGAAGGTCAAGAAAAAGACAATGAAATTCTCAGCACAAATCAATTTTCATTAGTGGAAACAAATGAATGAATAAACAAGAAACACACGCATGCCCAAGAGACCATGTGTAGGTAATATGTGATATCTAGGACAGAATGTTACTACTGTCTTCAGAAACACTTGTGGTGTTTTTTGTTTGTTTATTTATTTTCCCTCATTATTGTATATTAATGTTCTGTGTATAAAGAAAGTTCCTTGATTTAACCTATACTTTAGCCCAAAGTGTAAATTAAATTAGAAAAGTTATTACTATTAGCACCCTCATTTTTCAGACAAAGCACCTGAGATCCGGAGACTCCTATGAAAAGTAGTATGACTCCAGATGAAATTTCTTAGGTCTCCTCTAGCTCCTAACTCCTTCTTTCTTTTATTTTACTTCCTCAAATTCTATTAGTGAGGAAAGACTTTCTTTATAGTTGAGAAAGTGAAGTTTGGAGTAATGAGGTGAGTTATTCAAGATCCCAAAGGCATTTGGTAAAGCAAGAGCTAGGAAGGGAGTCATCTAATGCTTTAGTCCAGTTTATGACATATTATTTGGATGTCGAGTGTTAAAATCCGATGAGTTACTGTACTACTTTCTTTTTTTTCCCTTAAAAAAATCTTATTGTTGTTCAAGTACAGTTGTCTGACAGAGTAGCAAAATGTATCAATGATTCATTTCTCTCAGTGGTCTCAGTAAATTAAGAAAAACATTTTCACACAAATCAAAGAAAGAGGAATAATGTTCAATACCACAGCAGAGATACCGAAGGAGTTCTTATAGGCTATTTTCCACTATTATGTATTCATGTCCTTATGTGATATTTTCCATTACTGTGTATTAACTATTTATGTATGCTCTGAAGCATGAATTGAAGATTTATAGAAAATTTGGCTTTACTATGTTGCCTCTATAATTAGTAATCTAGAGAGAGTGCTTATAATCTTATGGTGATTAAACACAAGAATTTTGGAGTCTGAACAGTCTAAGGTTAAATCCTGGTCTGTTTCCTAGATGTTTCCAACCCTGTAACTGTATCTCAGTTTGCTCATTTACAAAATGGGTATATAATGATATATATCAAAGGATTGCATTGAATACAAAATAAGGTTGAATAGTAAGTACTCACTAGATATTATTAGCCAATATTATTTACAAAGTGTTCCAGCAAAAGTTTGGTTGGACTACCTGGTTTTCAGTGGGTTTTGATGATGAAAGTTCTTTTTTAGAGCTATCTTGACAACTTATTTCAGGGTCTTCTCTTCTAAGCATTCCCTTTTCAGAGCCAGAGGAGGGCAGGATTGAGGGTGGGAGGTGGGGTGGCTAGGGAAGGGCGAGAGTGGTGGTGGGGGAAATGGAGACAACTGTACAGAAACAACAATAAAAAAAATGTGAAAAAACAACAGTGAAGGCAGGAGAACATGAGGACACACCTAGGAAGCCAGCGCAGGAGTGCAAAAGAAAGGAAGGCTCTCCAGTTGTCAGACGGATGTCGGAATAAACCGAAATGTCTAATGGAAAAACAATAATAAAAGCATTACTTAAAAATCGAAACAATCTGTATACAAATCTTCCTTTATCCCTTTAGAACCACAGGTATTTTTGAATTTTCAGAGAAACTTAAAAGATGCATACAGTTATTCTTTTAGTCACAAGTAAGCAGCCTGTGAAGTTGAGTGTCAGGACTTGCCTGAAGTCACGTGGCGAGTGGCGAGTCACGTGGCAGAGCTGGGACAGGGACCTGGTTCTTGGCTCCTCCTTCTTCATTCCTTCTCA
Organism: Carollia perspicillata; assembly: GCA_004027735.1. Taxonomy (NCBI): domain Eukaryota; kingdom Metazoa; phylum Chordata; class Mammalia; order Chiroptera; family Phyllostomidae; genus Carollia; species Carollia perspicillata. Next base: position 1,147 of record PVKM010000791.1, on the reverse strand, counting down.
ACCGTACCATGTTATCCCTGTGTAACAAGTCCAGCTTCCTTATTTCTCCAGTTTATCTTTTGGTTTCAACAAAATGTAATAGAGCAGAACCAGCACTTTTTCTTGCTGTGGTGAATAGAGTTAAAAGGTAAGAAGTTTTTGGATTATCATTTTAAAAAAATTTTTTTGTCAAGCTAGCCATTCCCAGGTTACCTTTAAACATGTCAAGAAGCTAAAGAATATATTGATATACTTGCCTAGGCGACATTGGGACATTTAGTTCATTCTAATCAGCCAAATTTATTTCTACTAAATGTATTTCTAGCCAGATTTATTTCAATTGATTTCTACCAAACAGGCTTTGGATGTGGAGAGACTTATTGTTCTTCTTCTTCTTCTGTTTTTCATCTAGAAGATAAATACTGTCTGAGATTAGAAGAGACTTCTTATACATGAAAAAGGTTTCTAAATTGACGGGTTTTTACTCATCTTAACTTGTACAGGGCTTTAGCCCTGACCCATTTTGTGTGTCCCAAATATATTTTATTTTACTTTATTTTTACATCTTTCTTTGGACAACTGTCCTGTGTCTCCATTTATTTCTTTACTAATTTGTGTTAATGGCATATTGTTTAACCAAAGGATCAAGTGGCAGTCTGTATTGCTCCATAAATTTGCCAGAAACTGGGTAGGCCCACTTGCCTCTCTGTTCACGGAAAGCATGAGTGTTTTACAATTTATTCTGGGAAAACCTATGACCCCATACAAAGGAACTACTTGCTGCCTTGGACTTTGGACACCACAAAGGACTATTTAATTAGAGCTTTCATTCAGTTGTAAATGAAAACAGTTTGGGGTAAGAATATGCACACTAGCAAATGAATAGTTGGACAGTAGTCTCGTGATAATCCCTTTTTGATCAGTTCTGTGTGCCTCATTTTTAAATTTCTGTCTTTAATATTTTGTTTTATTAATAAAGTCCAATTATAATTCAGTCCCAGGCTAGCAGAGATCCTTTGGAGAATCCCTTTTCTCCCCAGGGGTCTTGACCCCCTGGGTTCCTGCTGACTTCTGGACTCATTTCATGTTTAACGCATGTCCGTAGCCGCTTCCTCAAATCTCTCCACCTTTCCTTCAATGATGTGGACTTCAGGTAATGAAGTATGAC
>PVKM010000790.1:0-93534 GCA_004027735.1 Carollia perspicillata | reverse complement strand
GCATATGAAATGTTAAAGGGACTTAGTTAAGAAATAGAAGATCAAAAACAATGAACAGTAAAATGATGACAAAGTCTCAGCTATCAACAACTGAACCTAAGAAAACAAAAACAAAACCTAAGCAAACAACTACCTCAGGAACAGAATCAGCAAAATGGTGATCATATGGAGAGTTATCAGTGGGGATGGGGAGGGGAGAGAGTGGGGGAAAAGGTACAGAGAATAAGTAGTATAGATGGTAGGTAGAAAATAGATGGGGGAGGGCAAGAATAGTATGGGAAATGTAGAAGCTAAAGAACTTATGACACATAGACATGAACTAAAGGGGGGAATGTGGGTGGGAGAGGGTGTGCAGGGTGGAGGAGAATGAAGGGGAAAAATGCGACAACTGTAATTGCATAATCAATAAAACATATTAAAAATTATGAACAGTAAAATGACAACAAACTCTCAACTATCAACAACTGAACCTAAAAAACAACAAAAATAAAAACTAAGCAAACAACTAGAATAGGAACAGAATCACAGAAATGGTGATCATGTGGAGGATTATCAGTGGGGAGGTGGAGGGGAAGATGGGGGAGAAGGTACAGGGAATAAGAAGCATAATTGGTAGGCATAAAATAGATGGGTAGAGGTAAAGAATAATATAGGAAACAGAGAAGTCAACAAACTTATATGTACATATATGTAACCATGTACATGAACTGGGGGGGAATGCTGGAGGTTTGGGGGGTGCAGTTTGGAGGGGGGATAAAGGGAGAAATTGGGAAAACTGCAGTAGCATAATCAGTAAAATGTACTTAAAAATACTGTCGAGCTGTTTTGCAAAGTACTTGTACTATTTTACATTCCTACCATTAGTGTATAAGAATGCAGTTGGTGCACATTCTTACCAACCCTTGGAATCATATTTTTAATTTTTGCCATTCTCGATGGTATATAATGGCATTTTATGATGGTTTATGTGGTATATCCCTGATGACCAAGTATGTTATGTATCTTTTCATGTGTTTTATAGGTCATTCTTAGGTAAAGTAGAATAAGTTAACTTTAAAATAAAGGCAAAATACAAACAAAACCCACAAAAGTACACAAGCTTCCAAATTGTCCCCCAAACCTTTAATCAATAGTTTTAAAGGCCACATGCCTCTATTGGATAATTTTGCCCATTTCCTCAAGTGTTAAAGCCCTTCCAGCTTCTCCAAGTCTTAGAAATAAATGACTATGAATTTCTACCATTAAGATAACAATATAGGAGCTGCCAATCAAGACAGCCATGTAGGTAAATGTATTCATATTCTTCCAGAACCACATGAAAATTACAACTATACTACAGAACAACCATAATTTAGAACCACATGGAATCTAGCTGAACAGGGGTCCTACAGTTAATTTTATAAAGAAACCACATCAAGACTGGTGGGAGGGGTAGAGACACAGAAAGGACTGGTTCCATACCCATATGTGGTAGATATAAATTAGGAGGGATATCTTGGCTGTGGAAGACCCCTGAGGATAAGGCTTCATACCAGGCCCCACAGCTCAGGGTTCTAGTGCCAGTGTAAAAAAATCACCATAAATTATGGCTGCAAAAACCAGTGAAGACTGTGGCTGAGACAAGGCTTCTGGAGCCCACGCAGTTCCTTTTAAAGGGCCTGTGCACAGACATATTCAGACTCACTTGTTTTGAGTTACAGTACTGGGCCACCAGTGATATATGAAAAGGGTCTAAGTTGTCTGGCACTGGGATGAGAGCTGGAGGGGAAGCTTTCTTCCAGACAGAAGTGCTGGCAGAAGCCAGTGTTGCTTTGCTGAGCCCTCCCCCAGCAGACCAGTAGGCAGACACCATATGTGAGTCACCATCAACTTGGCTATCACTCTTCACCTGCCCTAGTGATTCCATGAGACCTTACCACAAAATTTATAAGCCCAACACAAGTCATTTCCAGTGGCATATACATACAGTCTATCTTGGCTCATGCTTTGGACTTTCCTAAAATCTCTCAAAGAAGCAGCATCTGGCCTGCATGCTGCATACATCTTGAACTATAGGCCTGACACTAGTAGCAGCTGTAGCAGTTGAACTTGGTTCACAGCTTGGCCTCTCCTGGGCACCTCTAAGCCCAGCACAAGTAACAGCCAGCTGAAGATGGCTTTGTAGCCCATGCCAAGTGGCCCCAGGCAGAACAAAGGCAGCTGCTGACTTCTCAAGGGGCAGACTCAGCAGGCACCAGAGCCCCAATGAAATAAGTCCTGCTCCGTGGAGTTAGCTCCCACACAGCTGATCCTCCATGGTGTTCACAGCTAGCCCTTGCAGCTGATCAGCCTGGGGGTAAATCACTTCCCTTGGAATGCCAAAAACAATCAAGGTTCGAGCATAACAGGAGGGTGTATAAAGCACACACAATGGTGGGTGTTCACCTGGAGTGCCCAACTCAGGTTAACAGGGAGGGTGGGCCACTAGATCCCATAAGAAACCTACCACATTAGGCCACTTTACTGCATTAGGCCTGGGAGACATAGCAGCTCTAACTAATGCAGTGGTACCTTGGTAGTCATTGTTAATTCATTCTGGAACTCATGACAAATGCCAAAATTGACCAGTACCAAACAAGCAATGAATGATGAAGTATTTTCTCTTGTGGGGTGGTGTTGTAACTCATACAAGTTCTAGCAAGTGCTATGAGTCCCAAGGAATGGCCAAGTGCCAAAACATTTTTTTGCATCAAAATATGACAAGTACATGGTTTGATGAATTCTGAAGTTGATGAGTACCAAGGTATGACTATACATAGAAACACAGGGAAGTTGTCAAAATGAGGAGATAAAGAAACATGTCCCAAATGAATGAATATAACAAAACTTCAGAAAAAGAACTAAACAAAATGGAGACAAGCAATCTACTAGATGCAGAGTTCAGAACACTGGTTATAGGGATGCTCAATGAACTTAGGGGAAGAGTAGATGAACTTTGTGAGAACTTCAACAAAGAGATAGGAAACATAAGAACAGAACTAGAAAACATAAAAACCAGTTAGAAATGAAGAATATACTAAGTGAAAAGAATACATTACAGAGAACCAACAGTGGAGTAGATGAAGCAGAGGATCAAATCAGAGATTTGGAAGATAAGGAAACAGAAAACACCCAGTCAGAACAGGAATAAGAAAAAAAGAACACTTGCCCCCCCAAATGAAGATAGTATAAGGACCTTCTGGGATAATTTCAAGAATACTAATATTTGCACCATAGGGGTGCCAGGAGGATAAAAGAAAGAGCAGAGAATTGAAAACCTATGTGAAAAAATAATGACAGAAAACTTCCCTAACTTGGTGACAGAAATAGACATACAAGTCTCAGAAATGCAGAGAGTCCCAAACAAGATGAATCCAAAGAGGCCCACATCAAGACACATCATAATTAAAGTGCCAAAGGTTAAAGACAAAGAGAGAATCTTAAAAGCAGCAAGAGAAAAGTAGTTATCTACAAGGGAGCTCTCATAGAACTGTCAGGTGATTCTCAACAGAACCTTTGCAGGCCAGAAGGGATCAACAATAAACATTCAAAGGGAAGAAAAGCAGTGGTCTACCCCAAGATTACTGTACCCAGCAAAGATATCATTTAGAATCAAAGGACATATGAAGAGCTTCCCAGACAAGAAAAAGCTAAAGGAGTTCATCACTGCTGGGAACTGCCCTGCCTGGTTTCAGAAGCTGTAACGCCCCCATGGCTAAGGCTGAGTGAGACACCTTGGGACCACAAGCCACTAAGGAGACAAAGTTTATCTCCCTAGCAGGGGTGCCGCCTCTGCTCCTTTTACTTTACCCTGCCTGGCCCCCAGTGCTTGATCGGTTAGCCAATGATGGGTAAGATTCCTCAAGGGACAGACAACCCAAAACAGGCACAATCACAGGGAGCCCCAGGGAAGGACTTGGGGGCTATAGAAAAAGGGGGTGATGGACCCTTCCCCCTCAGCTTTGACACAGCCTGAGTCCTCATTCTGTGTGCAAGAAGTCTCCTAATCTCTTGGCTACCTTACTTCCCCCACCTGACTTAAGCCTGAAACAATGCTGGAGGTGGGTGCCACCCTGTGCTGGAAAGGGTGGGTTCCCTAGGGCAACCAGGCTGAAGAAGAATGCATAAAATCCTATGAAACCTACTTTGCTAATACCCTCAATTTAAATGATAAGGGTCTAAGCAGGAAGTGAGTTTGTTCCCCAAAGTTTTATGGCCCTTTAACTATCTGACCCTGACTCAGAATAAGCCCTCAGAGTTGAATGTTATCTATTCTGCCTAAAAATGATTGATGAGCTTTATTCCTATGCAAATTGAACCCAATGAAAGCCTGTCAAGGCAAGGGTCGGGGTGCTCTCCTCTTAAGAGAGTGGCTAAGGTGCTCCACAACTTTTTCTCCTCTTGAGAGAGTGGCTGCACCATCCGTTTTCCTCCACAGGACTCAGTAGTCCATGTGAATTTGTCTTGTCATCTCATCCACAATGTGGCAGACCCCACGAGCCTGGGTCCACATCACATCACCACCAAACCAGTATTACCTGAAATGTTAAAGGGTCTTCTTTAAGAATAAGAAGAAAAAAAGATAAAAATATAAGTAATAAAATGGCAATAAATACATATCTATCAACATTTTACTCTAAAAAACAAAATAAATAATCATAACATATACAGACTCATAGATACAGAGAACATTTTGACGGTTGCCAGATGGCAGGGGTATTGGGGAAATGGGTGAAAAAGATGAAGGGATTAAGAAGTACGAATTGGTAGCTATAGAATAGTCACAGGGATATAAGTACAGCACAAGGAATATAGTCAGTATGTTCTGGTAACTATGTATGGTGTCAGATGGGTGCAGGATTTATTAGGATGACCACTTAGTAGATTATATGGTGTTTAATTACTGGGTTATGCACCTTAAATGTAGGTAATATTGTATGTCAACTGTAATTAAAAAGTAAAACGTGATTTAAAGTGAAACAAGGGGAAAAAAGATATTAATATAGTACAACTATAGTCCTGTACCTAAGTTGCTTAGAAAAACTGAACCAGACATAAAGCAAACAACCCCTTTGTTCTTGGTCTGCTGCCTTTACCACCACACAGACCAACACTTGAGAGCAACATTTAGAGTTTGTCCCATAGATGTGAACATATTCCACTTAAAAATATTTTTAAATCACAGTACTTCCCCTTTATCCACAGGGGATACATTCCAAGACCTTCAATGGGAGCTTGCCTGAAAATGCAGATAGTAACAAATTCTATATGTACTCTGTTTTTACCTTTATATACACATACCTATGATAAAGTACAATTTATAATTTGGGCACAGTAAGAGATGAAAATACCTAGTAATAAAAAAGAACAATGAAAAATACTGTAATAAAAGTTATATGAATTTTTTATTTAATATTTTCAGACCATACAAGACCACAGGTAACTGAAACTTTGGAAAGGATACTGCAATTAAATGGGGACTACTACAATGGACAATTAAGTTCTTGTTTACAATATCTAGTCTTCTAGATGTTTAGAAGTACTTGATGTATCTCAAATTAGAAGTAGTTGAATGACATTTTGTAAATAACTTTTCAAAATTGATGCTGTAAAGTAGGAATTGTTTGTCCATTGCATGCATTACAATATACACACCAATGTAAATGAAATGTATGAACCTAAGGAATAATGGGTAATCTTGCCTAACTATTGGGCTGGCCAAAAATTTCATTCAGTTTTAAAGTAAAAATAAAGACACATTTTTCATTTTCACCAATAAGTTTATTCAAGAATGTATTCACCATTTTGTTCCACTACCTTCTGCTATCATTCAGGCAACTTCATAGTTTCATCTCCCTAAAACTTTTTATCTTTTTGAGCAAAGAACTGTTCCAGGTACCTATTGCAGTCTCCCAGGGTATTGCAACTTTTTCCATTAAGAGAATTTTGTAAAGATCAAAATTAATGGAAACCCACAGATGCAATTTCTGGTGAATATGGTGAATGAATCAGAACTTCCCAGCCAAGCTGTAACAGTTTTTGCCTGGTCATCAAAGAAACATGCAGTCTTGTATCATCCTGATGGAAGATTATGTGTTTTCTTTTGATTAATTTCGGGCACTTTCTGTAGAGTGCTATGTTTAGTTGGTCTAACTGGGAGCAGTTCTTGTAGGAATTAATCATTTGGTTTTCCAAAAGGAGCTCATAGTTGAGGACAACCTTCCAATCCTGTTACAAAACATGCCAAAGGGACCAAGGTGGGGGCACAATATACTATTACTGAAAAGACCCCCCCACTAGGTTTGTTTGTCCACTGCCTTAGGAAAGACATCTCTCAATGCCAGAGATTTGTGAAAAGGAAAGGAAATGTTTTTTTAAAGCTATACAGACTTAAAGTAGTGACCTAATGTCTTCAATAAAACATCAAAGTCATTTTGGATACTCACAGACACCCACAGTGCTTCCTTCTCTCCCTGCCCTAATTCGGGGTACTGTAACTCAGGAAAAGAAGTAGGCATCTGTGATTTAGGTTGCTGGCACCATCAGCTGTGTCGCCCTCCAGGCAGGATCTCTAATTAAATCAAAGTCATGTGGCACCTTCTCGTGGCCTACTGGCAAGAGTTCTTTTCTTCAGGAAAAACTCAGGCTGAACAGCGGAGGAAGAGCAAAAAGTTTTCTTTATTAACACAAGCAGACCCAGAGGAGGCAGTCTCCAAATTCTGGGCCCCGAACTTCTAGTCTACTGCCCTTTTATACAGCAAGGCAGGTGGGGTGAGTGGTAAGTGGATTAACAGTTTTTATCCAGGCTCAGCAGCCTCTTTTGCAGAGTTTCCTGTCCAGGGCCACTGCTGTTGATGCCTGTCTGCGGTTTCGGCATGCCAAGCAGCTTATAGAAGCAGGAAGCGAAAGCTAGGTTACTTCTTGGGTGCTATTTTCCTTAAAATGGCTAGCTTTTCCCTTACACTTTCACCCTCCTTCCGGGCAAAGTTTCTCCTGCTTCCCAGGCCACATGGCCAAAGGGGGCACTCCAAAGCCACGTGGTCCTCTTCTACCAAAGCTGCAGGGATCCCCACTCTGGCCAAAACAGCATGGACCTCTTTTCTCCACCAAAGCTGCAGGGAGGGGGGTTGCCACTCTGCCAAATCCAAGTGGCGATTTTCTGCTAAAGCTGCGTGGTGATTCTCTTCACCCAAGCTGCGGGGGTCTCCACTCTGCCAGAAGCATGTGGCTCTCTCTTCTCACATGGCTGCAGGGATCTGTACTCTGGTGAAACCACGTGGATCTGTCCTCAATAGCTGCCAAATCTCGGCTTAAATCCCCGTGCCAATCCTCCTCTGCAGCCCCGTTTCCGACTCCTCCCACAATCAGTTACACCTGCCAGCACTCCGAGTATCCTTCCAGCTCTACTGGGCCATATTGGGACTGACCAGGCATGGCCCCATGGTGTGGAGCCAATCATCTCCAAACTCTCACACATCTGCTGTCACCTGGGGGACCTCACCCCAGTTACATCTTGGGTGGAAGTCCCTTTCCATCACCCTGGCTCAGAGCAGGGCTACAGCTACTTAACATATCTATGCAATCAGTTAAAGGTTATAGATATGTTAAATGACCATGCCAGAGGTTAGCTGCAAAGCTGTTGCTGTACAAAACAGCTATGAATGGTCCTGCTCCATGTGTCCCTTCCCCCAACTCACACCTGTGGGGGAAGGGGTGAGGACATCCTATATGTCTTTCTAATATTTCCTAGACACCTTGAGTTCTGGACCCCATTCCAAATCCGTATTTGGGGCCCCCCTCTTGGCTGCACCCTGTTACAATCCCACCATACACACAACATCACATTCTTTGGATGAAGACTGGCCTTTGGTGTGGTTGGTAGTAATTCATTTGCTTGCCCCACAATCTTTTCTGTTTCACATTATTGTAAAGTACCATATTTTGCCATGTATAAACACGTTCCCATGTATAATGCACACTCACACTTTTAGCACATTATACATGGGATTATCATACCCATTATTATACTGATGGCATGTAATCATTTTACCAATGTATAATGCACATCCTTAGTTTTTCCTAAAAAACTTGGGCAAAAAAACTACACATTATATACATGGCAAGATATGGGTATCCACTTTTCATTATTTTTCACAATTTTTTAAAATGTTTTTGTTACATTTAAGTAGAGAATCGCATAGGGAAATATGGTCAGCAAGGTTTTTTTCACTTATGTGGATCCCGAACATCAAAGCTAACATAACCAAGCTGGTGCAAGTGATTTTCATTATTTGATTTGGATATTTTGAGTATGTTGGCTAACTCCTGCATGATATAATGTTGACTGGTCTCAATTAATGTCTTGATTTCAAGTGGTCTGCCTGTGAAGCATCATCCAGCAAGAAATATCCAGCACAAAACTTCACAAACCACTTTTGCCATGTGGTCACAGCATCTTCTCCATACACTGTACAAATCTTTTCTTTCTGCATTTCTGTTGCATTTTTACCTTTCTTGAAATAATAAAGCATAATATGCCAAAAATGTTGCTTACTTTCTTCCATCTTCAATATTAAAATGGCCACACAAAAATCTACCAATTTTGATGTTTTTTTAAATGCCTGCTGATATGACACAATACAATCTAACAAAATCATTTTGTATGAAGTTAAAGACAACTAAGCACTACTAGAGCCATCTTATGGAAAAACTGAACAATTGTTTTGGCCAACCCAGTATAAACACACTGGCACAGAGTTCTTCGCATTTGCTTCTCTTCTCTCCTCCCCCAAACCAGGGCACGAACAACATGTGTACTCAAAGAAGTTGTTTGTCTATTCTGAAACTAACAATTTCTTATAACTTTGAATAAAAAGATATTTACAAAATGTATTATTTTACTACCTCTACTTTGAGCATGTTATCGGGCACTTCAGAACATCTAAAAAGACTACATATTTCCAAAAAGTACTCAGCATTGTCAATTATATATATTGAAGAATAAAATGCACATATGAAACAATGGTTTTAATCTGAAAATTTATTCTAAATATGACTAGTCTGGCCTAGAAACTTCTTTTCTTCTCCCCAGTGACCTTCGACTACATGTTCTCTGACCCACAGAACATATATAGACATGTGTCCAACCTGGTGTTGCTTCTAGAGGTGGTTTAAAAGTTCCACATCAAAAGTCATTTATAGAATGAGTTTTCTGTGATTCTATGTTTTCTATATCTTTTCCACAAATTTTTTCAAATGTTCATTTACAAGTCATGCGATTTTCTAATTCTACTTTATCACAAGTGGGCAACATTTTCTAAAAGTCTTAGATGTAGCAGAAGTTTTCTTTTAATAGGTTGGGGCAAATGGAGAGCAGCTCTTTCATATTATATTAACAGGCCTTCTAAAACATGACCATGAAATCTTCCCCAGGGATTGCAGGCACTTCCTATTGGCCCATTGCAGTATGATCATTATTCTGCCATTTCTAGCTTCCAGAGTTCCAGGGACCTATCTCACCTGAGGGATGCCAACAGTTCCAACCATCATTGTCTCAGGGTTCTTTTCATTTGGGGGCCCTGAAGGTCCCTGTCCATTTGTCTGGATGAAGGGTTGTTCCATCTTATTGAGATGCAGCAGTCACCACAGGTACTAGATCCACACACCTCCTTGGACTAACACTATGGTGACCAACTTTGCAACCTGCCTGCTCCACCCTCAGTGACCCTTATGTGGCCCCATTGTTCTTGTCCCACCATGCTCTCTGCCCAAATAGTCTCTGTCCTCCATGACCTGGAGGGGGTTTCACTGTAGCCCAACCCAGACAGGATGTCCTGCGGGGCCCAATCTGGGGCTCACAGAGGTGACCATGCCTATCAGGTTTTGGAGGTGGAAAGTTTGCTGCTACCACGGGGCCTGGGCCAGGTGGTGAGCTGTAGCCATCTAAGGCCCTGTGGCCTGGCTGCAGAGTTATTAGGGCAGCTAAGCAAAGGACACACTTCTTACTGTTCTGCCAGAAACCAGTAACATTTATTTTCTTTTTTTAATTGCAGCAAAGCTAACAGGATCAGTTTAAGTGGTCAGCACTAAATAACCTTGCATTTCCACCTCTCATTTTGCAGTTACTCCAAATCCACAGATCTTAGTCACTGCACTAGGTAGGTTAAAGGAAACACTATTTTGTAATGGCTAATTTGAATACTACTTAATTTAAGTTTTAATCCATTTAATCTGGTCTTTCTTGGTTCTCAGTGCAGTGATGTCTCTTTTTCCCACAAAATTAAAATGATGTGCTTTCTTTGAAAACAGTAACCATTAATCCTAATTAATGTTTTAAAAAGAGTAGAAGGATATGTCCTGGCAATGGGATGTGCCATGTTTGTATTTCAGGACCATTCCCCAACTTGCGTTCACCAGACCCTGGCTGAGTCAAGGAGGTGTCTCTCTCTCTCTCAAGTTCCAGTTAGTTTAAGTGAGTCTCTTGGACAGGAGTATAAATATGGAAGCTTTGAGGTAATCATCTTCTATCTGCTGTAAGGATGGGAAAGCAGAGAAAATTGGACTATAGAGAAAAACACAGATAGAAAACAATCTTGATGGCTTTTCAATTCCAAATTCCCTTATGTCACCAAAGCCTGGCTGTATTTTTTTCTCTCTTTAAAAATTTTTTCATTTATTGATTTTAGGGAGAAAGGGAAACATCAATTTATTTTTCCACCTATTTATGCATTAGTTGGTTGATTCCTGTATTTGCCCCAACTGGGGATTGAACCTGCAATCTTGGCATTACAGGACAACACTCTAAGCAACTGAGCTACCTGGCCAGGGCTACTTTTACTCTCTTAATAAATACCTTCCCCTTTTCTATGAACTAATTTGGGTTGTTTTCTGTTCCTTGCAAAACATCTAGCTGATAAATGTCTATCCTTTCTTCCCAAAACAACTTTCATAATAACTTCCCCATGATCCCATCATTTGGCAATTACTGTCAAAATTTAATACATAGATACCATTTAAGCATTTTTTTCAGTCCTAGGTCTTTAATTTATAGAACTATGGGAACAAGATTGAGAAGATATCCATTGCAACAATGTTTATAATAGAAAAAAGTAGGGGACATGTCCTCCAGTTAAACATGTTGTCCAGTAATAATTTTTTGTACATCAACCCAATGTAATATAGTGCAGTTTTTAAGAAGAATGAGCTAGCTCTATGCTGGTGGAAAGAGTTTCAAGACATGTCATGTTCCAATTGATAAACAGTATAGTAGGATGAACCCATTCATGTGACAATTAAAACTCTAAATTTGTATGTGTATATGTGTAGGTATATGTGTACATGTGTATAAATATGAAAAAGTCTAAAATCGTTCCAGAAAGGTTAGATTGGAGATGTGCTAAGTTTAATTGTGAAGAGAGGATTTCAACTTTTACTGTATAAAATATGCTTCTATATGGTTTGTTTTCACAAAGATGCATACAGAAAATAATTGGATATGTTTTTAAAAATCAAAATCTTAAAGGATTTGTAGTGGACTTAAAATAGGCCCAAAAATTCTAGATTCTTCCATTTAAGAGGCAAAACTTAATTCCTCTCCTCAAAAATGTGGGATGTTTCCTGCTGGGACCTGGAATCAGTCTCTAAGAAACCAGATATTCTGAAAAACAATATGTAGACTGAATACTGAGGGAATATATGGCCATTAGATTGGTCATTGTTTCTTGCCTTTTTCAGTGGAAAAAAAATTAGAAAAATATACTTTTGTTTTTAAAAAACAAAACATTATGAATTCACAATGAACAAAAAAGAGTGTTTGGATGAAGGTGTTCTCATGATATAGATGAACATGCAGATTCATATTCTTCTTTCTCCAATTACCTTTATAAAACTCAGCTGTTAGGACATACTATCAAATAATTTCTTTCTTGTGATAATGAATTTTTTAGTTGAAATGACAGAAACAATTATCCCCTCTTTTTCTAATATAGCTACTTGTCTCTGAATCATTCAAATTAAATTGAGTTCTTTCATAACTGAAATTAGTATTTTTTTTGGTCTAGTTACATATTTTTAAAATATTTTTGAGGCAGAGTAGGGGAGGAAAACTTTTTTCTTCTAGGTTCCTTGGCTGGCCTGATAATTAAATTGACACTAGACAGATTAACAGGAGAAAAACAAATTTAATTTCATACATATGGGAGTCGCACAAAGACATGAGAGACTCCTGAACAGTCAGGCGATTGAGTTTATATGCCGCCCTGAGTTAAAATGTGGGGCTTCAAAGGGGAGAAAGACAATTTATAGGAACATGGGAAGAGCAAATGTTTGGTAAAAGTTTACCATGCCATGCAGACATTCTGACTTTAAAAATTCTGTCATAATAATAGCTCTTTTCCTGGTAGAGGACCCCTTTATAATTGCTCTTAGGCTGTTAAGGAGGTAAAAAGCTCTTCTTTAGTCTTTGGACCTTGACTGCCTTCAGCTCAAAATAATCCCCTATCTGAAGTGATATATTCTGGGGTGGCCTGCTCTGAAGCCCATTGATATATACATGATAAATACATAATACACGTCAGTGTGTTAATTAGTCATGGATTAGAAGACTCAGTGTTGTTAGGATATCGGTTCTCACAATATTTGTCTCTATAGTAAATGAAATCAAAATAAAAAATCACTACTTTTTAAAATATAAAGTGACAAGTGAATTCTTCATATAAAAATGAGAAGGACCTAGAATAGGCAAAACAATTTTTAAAAAGAAGAAGATGGAGGATTTATACACTCTAAATTTCAGGTCTACTATAAATCCCAAATGAGCAAAACCATGGGATAGTGGCATGAGGATAAATCAACACAAACAAATAGAGAGTCCAGAAATAGATCCATATGTATACATTGTCAACTGCTTCTTGATAAATATGTTAAAAGTAGTTCAAAGAGGGAAAGTAAGGGTTTTCAACAACTGTTACTAAAACAAGAAGAGAAACAGTATAAACAAAAAAACGAATCTTTGATCCGAACTTCACATCATCTATAAAAATTAAGTCATAATTAACCTGGGTCTAAATATAAAAGCTATAGCTATAAAACTGCTAAAGGAAAACAAAGAAGTGAATTTTTGCAACCTTGGTTGCCAGAGTTCAGCATACTATGGACTGTGGACTAAATCTGACCTGTTTTTGCAAGTAAAATTGTATTGGTACACAGTCATGTTCATTCAATTATATATTGCCATAGTTGCTTTCACACTACAATAGCTGATTTGAGTAGTTGTAACAGACACCATCTGGCCTACAAAACATAAAATATTTACTTTCTGGTCCTTACTGAAAACTTTCACAGGCCCTTGAAGTTAAAAATATACTCATAATATGACGTAGCAATTCCACTCCCAGGTGGAAAAGAAACATATGTTCCCTGAAAGATTTGTATACAGATGTTTAGAGCAACTTTTTCATATAACAAAACTGAAAACAACCTAAAATGCCCATCAGCAGGTGAATGGATAAACAAAGTATGGTTCATCTGCACAGTAAAATGCCACTCCCCATTAAAATTAGAAAAAAAGAAAAAATACCCTACTAAACATACAGCAACATGGATGAATCTCAAAATATTATATTGAATAAGATATAAAAGAGTATATACTGTACAATTTCATTTATATGAAATACCAGAACAGGCACAATTAATATAATTTGATTGAAAGCAGATGGGGTGTCCCTGGGGCAGGACACCAGAGATTGGGGTGACTGCAAAGGGCACAGGAAGTTTTGGGGGGTGATCTTGTCTATGGTGTTGTTTACATTTCTCAGAACTCATTGTACAATTAAAGTGTGCACATTTTGCCCTGGTCTGGTGGCTCAGTTCATTGAAGTGCCGTCCATATGCAAAAAAAGGTTGTGGGTTTGATCTTTGGTCAAGATACATACCTAGGTGGAGGGTTCAGTCCCCAGTTGGAGCATGTACAGGAGGCAACTAATCGACATCTGTCTCTCACATTAATGTTTCTCTCTCTCTCTTCCTGGCCAACCTCTCTCTCTAAAATCAATTTAAAAAGCACGTACTTGGGTGACGATTTTTTTTTAAAAATGATGTCCATATTTCCTTTAATTTTTACATGCATGCAGTTAATTTTAAAAGCAAAAAAAGATTTGGAGTGAATCAAACTTGAACTATTACAATGAAAAGAATATAAAAGCCAAGTCTCACTTTAGTACAAACTTTGAAATCATCTATGCAGAAATGGACCTTAGGTCTGAAGTATATTTTTGATGTAAGTGGCTTAGAGACTAACTTTGAATCCCTTTAAGTAAATGGTCAAAAATCTGCTGAGTTGGTTTGTGCTGGCTACCAACTGATAAGCATAAAGAAATGTAAACTTTTTGGGTTATACTGTATTGATTTCCCATCAACATATTGGAAACCAGTGAGTTATGATAGCACATGGTAAACATGAAGGCATATAACTTAAGTCTTCTCTCTGGGGAGAGGACATAAATTTATAAAGACTCTCAAATCAAGAGGAAGAAAAGCATCTGTAGCCTGGCAGAATCCTCACTCTAGCTGGGTCTCCTGATCAATAGCCATACAACTGTTAATGAAGTCCAGGGAGCCAGAATTTGGTACCTTTACCTGCTTACATAATTATCACCCTGTGGATGTTCCCATTAACTTGGCCATCAAAGACACCTTATATTCTGTAACCACATCACTATTCCTAACTCTGATACCTGCATCCTGTGAATCCTCAAAAAACTAAACCTTTGATAAGAATGGAATAATTTCAGAGTTGGCAGGATGAGTTTATTCTACATGTATATAAGCTCTTTTCATTTTAGTCGCTAAACAGATCATCTTTTGTCAAGATTAGATTTGAAATACCTATGCCTCATAGCTCGTAGATTTGGTTGGAAAACATTAAGGAAGACAATATCATGTTCCTAATAGCTTTCATCAGCTATTTTCTCACAATTTTGGATAATAGGAAGTCCAAGATCAAGGCGCTGGCAGATTTGGTGTCTGGGAAAGGCCTGGTATCTGGTTAATAGATGGCTATCTTCTTGCTGTGTCCTTACATGGCAGAAAAAGTGAGAGAGATTTCACTTTTTCTGGGGATTATTATATAAATTACCTGTTTCATATTGAGGATATTCCTTCCATTCCTGTAGTATTTAATGGTTTTGAAGATGAGAGTGTGATGGATTTTGTCAAAACCCTTTTCTATATCAAGGTAATGATATAGTTGTTTGTTTTTTCTTCACTATTCTAAATGTGATGTATTATAGTCATTGATTTTCTTATGTTGAACCACATGTGCATTCCTGGGATAAATGCCAATTAATTATGGGGTATACCCCTTTCATATGCTGCTGGATTTGGTTTGTTTGTATTTGTTGAGGATTTTTGCACTTAATAAGGGAAATTGGCCTGTAGTTTTCTTCTCTTGTCATATTTTTATCTGACTTTTGTATCGGAGTAATTCTGGCTTTGAATGAGTTAGGAGATATTCCAATAAGCTCATGGGAAATCAATACAGCACAACCCAAAACATTTACATTTCTTTATGCTTATCAGTTGGTAACCAGCACAACCAACTCAGCACATTCTTAACCATTTACTTAAAGGGATCAAGGGTTAGTCTCCAAGGCACTAATATCATATTCTATTCTTTGAATGGTTTAAGAAGAATGGTGGTACTTCTTCTTTAAATAACTGGTAGACTTCATCGTTGAAGCTATCTGCCCCTAGTCTTTTCTTTGCTGAGTAGTTTTTGATTACTGATTTTTTTAAATTTCTTATAGGCTTGTTCAATTTTCTATTTCTTCTTGAGTTAGTTTTGGTAGTTTGTGGGCTTCTATTAAGTTGTCTATTTCATCTAGGTTACCTAATTTGTTGACATATAATTTTTCATAGTGTTCTCTAATAATCCTTTTGTATTTCTGTAAGAGCAATAGTAACATCGCCACAGTTTTTCCTGATTTTAGTACTGTCAATCTTTATTTTTCCCTTGGCCGATCTAGCCAAAGATTTGTAAATATTGTTGATCCTTCCAAATAAGTACTTTTTTTGTTCTGTTGATTTTTTGTTCTCTGTTTCATCAATCTCTCTTCAATTTTTATTATTTTCTTCCTGCTTTTGGTTTGGCTTAGGAACTTCTCTAGTTCCTTAAGGTATAAATTTTGGTTATTTATTTGAGATCTGTCTTGTCTTTTAATGTAGGCATTTACATTACAGACTTCTCTTGGAGTACTGTTTTCACTGCATCCCATAAGTTTTGATATATTGTTTTCATTTTCATCTGTCTCAAAGTATTTTCCCATTTACCTTATGCTCTCTTCTTTGGCCCACTGACTTGTCTAGAACATGTTGTTTAAGTTCCACATATGTGGAATTTTCCAGTTTTGTTTCTATTATTGATTTCTAATTTTATTCCATTGTGACCAGAGTAGATACTTTGTGATTTCAATCTCTCAAAATGTTTTGAAACTTGTATTGTAGCCTAATATATGCTCTATTCCACAGAATTGTTCCATATACACTTTAGAAAAATGTTTATTTATGATGTTTTGGTATGGAATGTCCTGTATACATTTATTAGGCCTGCTTTATTTTTACTGTTCTTCAGGTTCTTCCTTACTGATCTTCTCTTTAGTTGTTCTCTTTATTGTTGAAAATGGGGTATTAAAATCGCCAATGATTGTTGTAGAATTCTCTATTTCTCCCCTTAATACTGTTAATTTTTTTCTTTGTATTTTTTAGCACTGTTGTTAGGTATGAGCATGTTACTGAACATTAATTGGAGACTTGCTGCCTGTGCCAACTTCTAGGCAAAACTTCAGAGGCTGAGTTTGGTGATAAAGGAAAGAAGTCTTTATTCAAAAGCTTCACAATTTTGGAATAACAGCTTTCCACATGTATTAGTCACTTAAGCCTATCATTAAAGCTAAACTCTTTAACTCCTCAGTTATAGTTTTAATCACTTAGAACTCTTACATCTGAGTTCTATCATTTCCCCCTGTTAGTTTTAATTATCTTATTTCTAAAACAATACAAGATACAAAAGCTACACAATTTTGGAAGAATGGCAGGATTCTGTCTCAGAGCTCATCCCCTCTAGAACACCCAAAGAAGAATAACCAGGCCAGCCCACCCCTAATCTGTGCCTGGAGTTTCTTCCCATCCAAAATACCATCCATTGGAAAATGCAGGCAGCTGCAGCATGATCATCCAGGCATCTTCCAGGAAGAGAACAGAAGAGAGCCAGAGAGAGCCAGAGAGAGCCAGAAAGAGCCAGCCTCTGCCCTTCTTTTATTCCACGCAGTCCAGAGCATTCAGTTTCTCAGCCAATCCTGTCCTAGACTGCTTACCATTGCCTTTGGCAACTTCCTCCCATGACCACTCCTTACTCCTCCCCAGTGATCTGATCAGATCTCTCTGTACAATTATATCTACTTAATGAATGGACCCTTTTACCAATATACAATGCCCTTCTTTGACTTTTGCAACCTTTTTTGACTAAAAATCTATTTTGTCTGATATCTATTTGTATCTGCTTATTTTCAACCTACTCATGTCTTTGGATCAAAAGTGAGTCTCTTATAGCACATGGTGGATCATTTTTTAAATCTATTCTGTCATCGTGTGTCCACTTTTAGTAGCAGGGTTTAATCCATTTACATTTAAAGTAGTGACTAATGAGATAGGCCTTATTTCTGTTATTTTGCTACTTTTCATCCCTTATTCCTCAATTTTCCACTACTTCTTTTGTGTTACCTTCTTTTGTGATTTTTTAAATGTGCACCATTTTTAATTCTGTCTCATTTCCTTTTCCATGAAAAGTTTAATTTATTTATTTTCTTAGTGGTTACCCTAGGGGATTATAATTAGACTCTTAAACTTATAATACTCTATTTTGTATTAATGCCATTTTACCTTCAATAATATACTGAAACTTCTCTTATATAGCTCCTTCCCTCCCCCTGCATGCTGTTGGTATAAATTTCATCTTTACATACTGCCTTTACTTTACTTACAGTCAACTGATTTGTAACTGTTAATCACATATACAAAACCTTCACAGAAGCATCTAGAAGAGTATATGACCAAACAACTGGGCATCATAGCCTTGCCAAATTGACTCATAAAATTTAACCAGCACAGAATTCCGGCCAAGGTGGAGGCATAGGTAGAAACCCTTTGCTTCCTTGCACAACCAAAAGGAGGATAACAACCAATCTAAAATCAATAAACAACCAGAAGTACCAGAAAATCAAGCTGCATGGAACTCTGACAACCAAGGAATTAAAGAAACAGTCAACTGGAACAACCAGACTAGTAAGATGGCGGACAGAGAGAACCCGTGACAAGGCAGCAGACCATGCAGGCGGGGCCGACTGAATGAGAAACAGAGACTCAGAGCTGACTGTGGACTACAGTAGTTGCCGAGATGGGAGAAACTCCCAGTGTCACACGAGAGTTTGTTGGAAAGTGGGCCAGAGCCAAGGAGGTGAGCTTCGTTGTTCCCCCTCTGGCCCCTCCCTCACAGTGCAGCAGGGAGGGTTGCCCTGCCCTGGTGAATACCTAAGGCCCCCCTGCCCTTATAACTTAACAGGTGCCCCAAGACAAAGAAATAGGGCCCAAATGAAAGAACAGAGCAGAATTTTAGAAAGAGAACTAAGTGATGAGGAGATTGCCAACCTATCTAATGGAGAATTTAAAGCCCTGGTAATCAAAATGCTCACAGCACTGACTGAGCTTGGTTGAAAAATGAAAGCTACCCAAAATGAAATAAAGCAAAATATCCAGGGAACCAATAGTGACAGGAAGAAAACCAGGACTCGAATCAATGATTTGGAACAAAAGGAAGAAATAAACATCCAAGCAGACAGAATGATCTTCAAGAACAAGAATTTTAAAAAAATGAAGAGAGACTTAGGAACCTCTGGGACAACTTTAAACATTCCAATATCAGAATATAGGGGTGCCAGAAGAAGAACAGCAGCAAAAAAATGAAAACTTACTTAAACAAATAATGAAGGAAAACTTCCCCAATCTGGTGAAGGAAATAGCCTTCCCAGGAAGTCCAGGAAGCCCAGAGAGTCCCAAAGAAGTTGGACCCAAAGAGGAACACACCAAGGCACATCATCATTAAGTTATCCAAGATTAAAGATAAAGAGAGAACCTTCAAAGCAACAAGAGAAAAAAAGAGAGTTACCTACAAAGGAGTGCACGTAAGACTATCAGCTGATATCTCAAAAGAAACCTTGCAGGCAAGAAGGGGCTGGAAAGAAGTATTTGAAGTCATGAAAGGCAAGGACCTACATCCAAGATTACTCTATCCAGCAAAGCTACCATTTAGAATGGAAAGGCAAGTAAATTGCTTTCCAGATAAGGTCAAGTTAAAGGAGTTCATCATCACCAAGCCCTTATTATATGAAATGTTAAAGGGACTTATCTAAGAAAAAGAAGATAAAAAATATGAACAGTAAAATGACACCAAACTCACAACTATCAACAAATGAACCTAAAAAGGAAGAAAAACAATCAAAACAAAAACTAAGCAAACAACTAGAACAGGAACAGAGTCAGAGAAATGGACACCACATGGAGGAATTTCAGTGGGGAGTGGGAAGGGAGGAACTGGGAGGAAAAACTTCAGGGAAGAAGAAGCATAATTGGTAGGCATAAAATAGACAAGGAGAGGCCAAAAATGGTATAGGAATAAGAGAACTCAAAGAACTTATATGTACAACCCATGAACATGAACGAGGGGGAGAATGCTGGAGGGTTGGGGGCTGCAGGGTGGGGGGGAATAAAAGGGGGAAAATTGGGAAAACCATAATAGCATAATCAATAAAATATACCTAAAAATTTTAACCAGCACAGTAATCATATCCCCCAAAATTCTTCAAGATAATACTTTTATTCTATAATTTAATGTTGCATGCATAATCAACAATTAGGTTGTTGTCTCTATCTTAAATAAAATCTAGTTGTCCTATTTTGATGTATACTAGTGGAAATGATATAATAAGTGATATGTTGAAGAACTCTTTCTGAATGAATCCACTGACTTTCATTTTATGAACTTTTATTAGCACCTATTTTATATCAGATAATGGGAGTATATACTGATAATGAGAGGGTGGCAATGATGATTTTAGTAAAAATAGTACTTATAAACTTTTATAAAACACTTACTCTGCATCAGGGACACCTTATTTCACATAATATATTAAAGATAAGTCACTGCTCTCAAGATGTTCATAATCAATGGGAAGAGACATATGAGAAAAAAGCATATGGTATAATATAATAAGCATTATGCTATGGGTAAAGGTGAAACCACTTGACTTAAAATGTGAATAAACATTAGCCAGGTGAAAAAGCGGGGAAAAGGCTTTTCCATATAGTTGGAGCAACAAATGCAAATTCCAAAATTTTGATGTAATGTCAATAATAAATAGCCTCTGGAGAGGTTGGAGATGGAGGGGCTACAAGGGAGAGTGGTAAGCCAGGCAGGGGTTACTTTTCCAGAAAGTTATCAAAAAAGTGTTTTTGTTCTCTATATTTGCTATATTTCCAGATTTCTCACATGGCTTCTGGAAAAGATCCAGTAACAAATGGTATAAAATAAACATATTACATTGAATTCTTATATGTAACACAGGAGGTTGAGCCTGGAGATCTCAACTGCTCATTCAGATAAACTGAGAAAACCACAAGGAGGACCTGATGGAAAAGACATAGCCTTTATTACTCACATTACAGGGAGCTTCAATGGTGGCAGATTGGCAAAGCAGGACCACATCTCCTCCAGTCCAAGGCTCCTTATAAGGAGTCCCAGACAAAGGTGGCATGAGTCCAAGTTACACAAACTTACATGTGGCCCAAAGCTATAGCACATCAGTGTGTATGTGCAGAAGGAAAGAGTCAAGAAGCAGTCACCAGACAAGAAATGGATCCCCAGGGGAGACAAGGAGGGAGCCATATTTCATTCCCAGGACAATACACATTCTTTCTGGCCAGTGTCCAACTGGCCAGCCCTCTGGCATGGGTGGTAGAAGGGCCATGTCCAGCATTAACCCCACATTGTGTTATAAAATGCTCTGTGGCTGCTAAAATTCCCCAATTAACAGTGACGACATGTACGTTTTCTTTCTTAAATATTTCATTGTTGTTCAAATTTGTATGTTTTCAAGGTACAAATGTTGATGATGGGTTAGGGTGAGGCAGCATAAAATGGCCTTTTGGTAATCATATAAATAGCTCTATAGAAAAAACAGTAATAAATGTTTATTGACCACTTACTGTTTATTACAAAGTCTATAAAACACTTTACATAGATTTTAACCCTGTAATTTAATCCACACAATAATTCTAAGAGATTACTTTTTACTATATGTTACGCCAAACTAATTTTGAAAAAGTCACTAAATGTTTTGTTAACTGCTCTGTCAGCATATTTTCCAGTAAATGACTGGGCCCCTGGACAACCCCTGCAGAAACCACTAAAGGAATCCAAAAAGAAAACTGTCTCAAACTGGTTAAGGCAGCCACCATGAACTTAAGGTGGCTGAGAGTTCATTATAATAGTAAAATCCTTGCTTCTGGGAGCAATGTGGACGCTATTTGCTGAACATGTGACACATGAAGAAGCATGACCTGATTCTGCACCTGCATTAACCCAACACCACCCCTTACATACTATACATGCTATGACAAAAATTTCCATCACGAATATGTATTAATTTGACAGGATAAAAGCACAGAGGCATCCCAGTTTGGGAGATCCGTGACTTTGGAAATTATTACCCATGGGCTCCAAATTTGCTTTGAACAAATCTTACTTTGTGTGGTATAGACTGTGAGAAAGAAGATACCTGCCAAAAAGGGCTCCTGGTGGCTAACTGGCCTCAAATTTAAAAAGAGACCCTAGCAGCCATTTCTAAACTGGGGCCTCTCACCCAAGCTGTGCTTCAGGGAGAAGTGTGCACTAAGCTGTCAGGTCCTGTAATGAACTGCCTTCCTGCATTGTGTTCCTGTCATCTGAGCCAGTCCTTATAAAGGAGTTCCTGAAATTGTCTTTCAACCAATAGAACTGAGGCTTTCTCCATTAAATTGGAGCTATGCAGCTATATCCCCCCTCAGCATCTTCACCAACTGATCAAGGTAAGTCTACTCTGATTGTGAGGGTGTGGAGTCCTCATTTGCATGAAGACAGACCAATCAGGGACTAGGGGCAAGGACTTCTCTCCCTATACAAGGCAGTTTCCCCCTGGTTTGTAGACTGCTTTTCCACTGAAGGATGCCTGACTGGAACTAAAAAACCCAGAAGTGTCTTGCCAGAGCAGAGCAGTCTAGCATGCTGTGCTGCTTCTTCTCAAGATTTTATTTATTTATTTGAGAAACATTGATTGGTTGCCTCTTACACACCCCCACTCAGGAACCTGGCCCACAACCCAGGCATGTTTCCTGACCAGGAATCAAACCAGTGACATTTTGGTTCCCAGACCAGCACTCAATCCACTAAGCTACACCAGCCAGGGCTGTTCTGCTTCTTAATTGAGCTGTAACACTATTGAGTTGTTCTGCAGCTGTGTTGTATTACAATTGAGCTGTTTGCACTGAATAAAATTTCCTTCTTGATTGCACCCAAAATAGAGAATTCCTATTGATGTTGGATTGGCATCAAGGACCTCTCTTGACAGTAGTAAGAGAGTGTACTCTCCAATTCTTTTTTTTTAAGGTTTTATTTTATTTATTTTTAGAGAGAGAGGAAGGGAGGGAGAAAGAGAGGAAGAGAAACATTGATAGGTTGCCTCTCCCATGCCCCCAAACTAAGTCTGGACCTGCAATGCAGGCACATGCCCTGAACTGGGAATCGAACCAGCAACCCTTCACTTTGCTGGACAGCACTCAACCAACTGAGCCATGCCTGTGAGGGCTATACTCTCCCATTCTTAACTCAACAAGAAGCTAACCCATTCTAGGTTCGGTAACATGGATCACTCATTATTGGTCATTTTACTTTACAAATGGGGAAACTGAAGCATGGATGTCTAACACCTAGGGTGCAACCATGAAAATAGAAACCACTCCAGATATTTCAAGCATTAACATTTAGCACAAAAAATTTGGTGCTTAAGAGTCTTTGAAAGGACTGGAGAGCTACTATCACATTACTTTTCATTTGTACCACTGCTTCTGTGCTCCAGAGAATAAGAAATTGCTGTTGCTGCTGCTACTACTGCCACTCAGAGTGGCATTTTCTGCATGTTTCTGACATGCAGAAAACCACTGATGATTGTCACAGCTGTCTTATATTACTGAGGCAGAGACTAGTAGGAAAGCAAACCAAAATTCAAGCAGAAACCAAACAAAACACAGAACAATAATTTACATCTTTCTTCCATTTTCCAAATCTTAGGATATACATCCCTTTTGGAAAAATGTAACTGAATCCAGAATACTGGCCACAAGGGCCCCTGGGAAATGTAGTTCCCTGGATTCCAGCACTGACTTAGGAGGAGCTAAGAGTATGAGAAGAATGCTTGTATTAGTTTTCTATTGTTGCAGTAAACACTTACCAACAAAATGACTTAAAACAACACCCACTATTATCTGGCAGTAATTCTATTAATCAGAAGCCCAGTGGACTCAGCTGGGGCCTCTGATTAGGGTCTCACAAAGCTGGAATCAAGGTGTCAGCCAGCAAAAACACTTGGTAAGAATCTGCTTCCAGGCTTGCTCAGGTTGTGGGCTGAATTCATTTCATTAGTGTGGTTTTTATGTGTGTACTTCTGTCCTTAAGTCAGCACCCATGGGTTGAGTTCTGCTCATGCTTCAAATCTCTATGAAGTTCCTTTCTGCTGCATCGCTATGACTTATATTTTACCTTTAAGGGTTCATGTGATTACATTGAATTCACCTGGAAAATCCAGACTAAGCTCTCTATCTTAAAGTCAGCTAGTTAGTGACCTTAATTACATCTGCCAAGTCTTTTTGCCATGTAATGCAACATAACAGTAAGAGGAATACCAGAGAACAAATCACAGGAGTCAAAATTCTGCCTAGCACAATCCTCATTTGAAGAAAACCATAAACGAGAAATAGTCCAACATAAAAGACTAGATTTGCTCAAGATCATTCATGTTACTTAGCTTTATCAACTTTAATAATAATAGTGTCTATCATAAGCCTGAAAACATGTATATAAGATGTTATCTCTGTTAGCCATGTATTTCTTTAAGAAAAATCAAATAGCAAATTGACTTTGTGGTACGTGTAGTGTGTTACAAAATTCATTTAAATGAAATGCTTAGTGCAATGCTAAGAAAGCAATAAATCACATATTGTTGTTATTCCCATTTTCAAGATAAGGCACTGTGGCTCTCAGGGGTGACCTAATTTGCCTAAGACCACATAGCTCAGTGACCTAGTATGGATTCCATAAATATTGTTCAACTTCAAATGTGAGAATAAATTTAAAATATTGCATGCAATGAACTTGGCTAACACAATGCCCGGTAAATTTTCATTATTACTATTATTAAAATGACACACAAGATATCCTATTACCCTAAATAGACACAAGATTTGTAAAAGCTACTTACTATTGGATTAATTTTGTTCAAATTCCTGGCTCCAATTTCCAGTTGACCCTTGAACAACTCAAGGGTTGGAGCACCTACCTCTTGTGCAGTAGAAAATTTGCATGTAACTATAACTAACCCTCAGCACATGTGGATTCTCAACAAGGGAGTTTACCCTTGAACAACTCCAGTTTGAAGTGTGTGGGTCAACTGAACTGTAGTCAATTGAAAACCCCTGTTGCTCAAGGGTCAAATTGTAATACGAAATAAAAACGTTATACTACTCTAAAATGGAAGACTTACATTAAAATGGAATTAAAATTAGATGTACTAACAAATTGATAAAAATAACTCACACACTCACAGTTTCTTTGTAAGCATATTGCAAATGCCAGCAGTTCCAGTTCCTGCCTGTACAAGAAATGGCCCTGACCACAACTTCAGGTGACACAGATTGCCCAACACTGACACTGACCAGTTCCAGGATGCTGACATTAAAGATCCATGTCCAGACCACCAAGGGCACTGCCAGCATGTCCACAGCCTTTCCCTCTGATCTCTTTGTTCTCCTCATTCCTCTCCCTTCTTATAAAAACCCTGCCTACCGAGATGTTAAGATGGGCTTTGAGATGAGAGTCCCTCATCTTCCCAGTGACTGGCACCTGAATAAAATCTCTTTCCTTTACATCAGCACCTGCCTCTCCATTATTCACTTTCAAAGCAGCACAGAGCAGGACCTTGGTTTCTATTACAAAATGTAGTTGCCTCCTACATTCTCCCACAACACCTCTCTCTCAGCAATCCTATGTATCCCCTTCAAATATATTCAAGATTGTTATTTTATTAAACAAACAAATAATTGTGTGATGATTGGCACTGTCTTACATTTTTGCCAATTTCCTCAGTGTTTGATACGAGACACCTAGATTCTCACATTCTGGAAAGTTCTATTGAACAAGCCTGAGACTCTGAGAATGAAAAAAGCAAGTATCTTCCTTCATTTATGAAAATTGAATTGAGCTTGCAGACCCCCCAGACCATATTTTGGAAACCTACTGGGTTAGAGTATATTATTCTCTTCATGATCAAGACTTCTAGATTGCCTGGTACCTTCTCTAGCCAGTAACTACTAGTACAATGACAGTAGCTCTACCTTCCAGGATGATAAGGGCTTTATCCAACTAGTTGATGGTTATAATTCCTGCACCTACTTCAAGCACAATAATCACCAAGGGAGTGATGAACCTGGCAGCAGGGTGGGTCTCATAAAATCTGATGCGGCCTACAGCAGCACGTCTCTGGGGCAACTGAGGAAACTGAAGAAAATTAGGCCAGGACCACTCGACTGAGTAGCAAAGTTTAATAAGTTGTCTAAAAACTCTTTAATCAACATAAATGATATTTAAAGGCAATACTTAAA
The DNA here is from genome assembly GCA_004027735.1 of Carollia perspicillata. Lineage (NCBI taxonomy): Eukaryota > Metazoa > Chordata > Mammalia > Chiroptera > Phyllostomidae > Carollia > Carollia perspicillata. Next base: position 67,500 of record PVKM010000790.1, on the reverse strand, counting down.
AAATTTAAAAATTAGAATTGGTAAGCTTCAGCCTGCTGGTGGTTTTGTAAATAAAATTTTATGAATGATTTTTGGAAAACTTTACAAATAGTCACTCAAATTGTTACAGAAAGACTCTGACACAACATGGGGTCAACGGAAGGAGCGCTTTATTAACCCATACGGACCCAAAGGAGACAGTCTCCAAATTCTGGGCCCCGAACATGGGGAGTGAGGGTTCTTATATACTATAAAGCTGTGGCGGGAAGGCTGTGGCGGGAAGGCTGTGGTGGGAAGTGTTGCAAGCAGATTACAGAAGCTGAATTTGGAAGTTAGCCGAACGCGGACAGCAAGGCAGGTGGGGTGAATGATAAATGGGTTAACGGCTCTTATCCAGGCTCAGCAGCCAAGGAGCTTACAGAAGCAGGAAGCGAAAGCTGGGTTACTTCTTGGGTGTTATTTTCATTAAAATGGCTAGCTTTTCCCTTACAAAATCACTCAATGGACTGGCTCTGGCACTAGGTCGCCAGCCGGGCAGTTAGGACCAAAGACTGACGGGAAAAATCCTCAGGTACGGAGAACTCTCCTAGCCCCTCAGCCAACTTTCACCTCGCGGTAGCCCTTCTCAACACCAACTCCACCCAGTCGTCTCTGATTGGCTGGGCTGTCGCACGTTCTTGCTGCCATTGGTCTGGAGACCGTAGGGGTGGAGTCAGGGAGACTTACCCCCGCCCAGCCCCCTCGGGAGCGTTACTGTGCGCGGCGTTGGAACTAGGGAGCAGTTGTGGGGAGGCGACTGGCGCGGTGTGGCACCGCTGTAGGTACGTTGGGGGCGGATGCGAGCCCTAGGGGAGCAGCGTTTAGACGACTCAGCTGTTTCTCCTGGACCGGGAGCATCTCTGAGGCCCGGCCGTGGACCCCCTCGGCGCGCCGCGCCCGCTGAGGTAATTTGTGGCGGGGCTGGCTGAAAGGAGTCTGTGGAAGTGCTGGGTCTCGGAGCTGGTCCGGAAGACGCCCGCGAAGGGTGAAAGGATGCGTCTACCTCGCTTTCCAGGAGTGTCGCGCGCGGGTTACGTGGTAGTGGTAATGGTATGTGGCTGCGGTGTGTGTTGCAGTCCGTCGTGGGAGTGGAGGCTGCGTAGGGACATCGCCCTAGGGTTTTTTTTACTCGCCGAGTCACTAAATCTTGGGGCTGCACCGGCCTCTGCCGGACTACACCGGACTACTTTTTCGCGCTAATGGATGAAATGTAGTCCCCAGTCCCAGTTTTTGTAATCGCTTACCCAGTTTACTTGAGGTGTTTTACGCAGTCAGGTGAATAAAATGTTGCCAGAACAATTGGCTGGACTTCACCAGGTGGCAGGGAGGCGTCCCATGATATATGTTGTTAGGAACTAGGGACTAGAATATCAGGAGTAATATAAAATTATGAGCAAAATGCCTTTGTTAATGAGGGAACCTGGAGCACAACCATGTAATGTGCACCTGTTGAGTCACCCAGTGTAGGGATGCTATAATTTAACGATGAAAGCTGAGTACAAGGATGGTCTTTATCATAGAAGTTCATATTTGTAAATTAGGGGGGGGGGGAAATCAGAGACTGTTTACTTATCGTCCCTTCCCCGCCTACTTTCCTCAGTTTTGGCGAGTTCAAGAATATGTCCAGTACAAAGGAAGCTATTCTTTTGCTTTGTCTGTCTAAAAGCTTGCTATTACATGGAAAACTGCCTTCCACTTTTCTATATTAGTATGTTGAGGATGAAGTTTCTAATGTAAGCTTGCACAGCTGGCTTGTTTTAGAATAAGCTAGTTTTTTGTTACTGTTGTTGTTTAGTTGGATTTCTTTTTTGGGGGGTGGGGGGAGCTTATGCACAACAAATCTCCCATAGTTCTGGAGGCTGGAAGTCCAAGATAAGGCGCCAGCAGATTGGGTGCCTGGTGAGAGAGCCTGTGTTCTAGTTCCTGACAAGCTACTTTTCACTGCTGAAAACTTAGATGTGTTCAAGATGCAGAGAAAGATCGTTGTACTGAATGATTCGTTAGAAGATTTACATCATATCCACTTAAACAGACTGATTTTTCTATATTGGGATTTAATACGCTTTTCATTGTGATTCTGTCATGTATTCACTTGTAGCCAATAAATGACCTGCAACTAACTATTTGCAAAATAAAAGGGGAAGGACATTCGAAATAGATAATTTATATCACAGGAAGGCTATTGAAATGCAAAAATTAAGCATCTGAATGAAGGACTGATTACATTGAATTCAGCTTTTTGTGATTTATGCCACCTTAGTTTATCCTTCATTTTTTACAAATGCTGAATCAGACTAGATTAATCTACTTAACACTGAATCTTACCTTATTGACCGATGTACTAAACCTCAACCTTCAATTCCATTGTACTTTCCTGCTATTTAATATGTTTAATTCTGGTATGAAAATATTGCACCATCTTTGCACCTTTGCCTGTTGATATCAGGTAGTTCTCTTACAGTGGGTGTGTACAGATGTATTTCATTTGATGTAAACAAATTTAAGTAATATAATGGATAGTTGTTAAAAATAAAAATAAAAATAAATTTTGTAACTTTAAATGCTTAAGAGTATTAGTTCTCATTAAATTGAGATTATATTGGGTTGGCCAAAATTCCATTATGTTTCCTCCATACAACAGCTGTAGTTGTGCTTAGTTGTCTTTAACTTCATTTGGAACAATTTTGTTAGATTGTATTGTGACAGCTAGCATATCAGTGTACATTTTTTTAAAAATCAAAATTGGTGAATTTTTGTACAACCATTTTAATATTGAAGATGGAAGAAAATATGCAACTTTTTTGTTGTATCATTTCAAGAAAGGTAAAAATACAACTGAAATGCAAAAAAAGATTTGTGCAGTGTATGGAGGTGGTGCTGTGACTGATCAACTGTATCAAAAGTGGTTTGTTAATTTTCTTGGTACTGTTGACATTTTGGCCAAATAATTATTTGCTGTGGGGCTATCTTACATATTGGAAGATGATTAGCAGCACACCTAGACTCTACCCACTAGAAGCCAATAACAGGAGAGAGCTGACATACTCAAAATATTCAAATCAACAAAGTTATTGCTGAAAATGAAAAATGTGTCTTTATTTTATTGAAAAAAAATGTAACAGACTTTTGGCCAACCCAAAATGAAATATAAAATACAAAGCCCATGCCCTTGCTGGTGTGTCTCACTTGGTTGGAGCATCGTCCTGAAAATCAAAGGTCACAGATTTGATTCCTGGACAAGGCACATGCCCAGGTTGCAGACAGCCAACAGTCTCACTCTCTCTTCCCCTCTCTCTAAAATCGGTGAAACAATGTCCTCAGGTGAGGAGAAAAAAAAATACAAAGGGCCATTTTTTCTAATTCTGTCTCACATTCTTACATCATTTAAATAATTATTCTGTTCTTTTTTAAAAAGATTTATTTATTTATTTATTTATTTATTTATTTATTTATTTATTTATTTATTTATTTATTTGAGAGAGGTGGGGGGGTAGAAAGAGAGAGAGAAATATCAGTGTGTGATTGCCTTTTGTGTACCTTGACTGGGAACCTGGCCCACAACCCAGGCATGTGTCCTAACTGGAAATCAAACCAGTGACCCTGTGGTTCACAGGCCAGTACTCAATCCACTGAGCCACACCAACCAGGACTGTTCTTGAGGCTTTATTAAACTTTAACTCCTACCTTTAAAATGCATCACTATAGACTCAGGTAACTTCTTATCCCTCTTTAGCTTTACCAATTCAAGTAGAACAGAAAGACTGTAGTCAGGCAATAGCTAGGAGTAATAACCAGCATTCTCTGGGTAGGGCAGATCATTGCATATAATTTGAATTTTTGAAACTTTTTGAAATTTAAATTTTTTAATTTGTAAGGATTTTAAGATGCTTATATACAGATCTTTTTAAACTTAATATGAGGTATGTCCAGAAAAAGTCCAGCCATTGTTAATATAATGACAACAGTTTGTGCAACATCAGTGTAACCTGGCAGCCAAGGACAGTGCCCTGGAATGTGTATGCATGAACAATGACAACTTCATTATACTGGTTGATGGGGGTGGTAGGTGCCATTGAGAGAGCATGTGTACTGTGTGGCCATTGCAGTCAAAATAACTGATCAAGTAGAGCAGTAAATCTGCATCAAATTTTGTGTTACACTTGAACATGCCTCCATGGAAACTATTTGGATGACTCAGAAGCCTTCCAGGGATGATGCAATGAGTGCAGCACAAATAAAAGTGTGGCTCAAATGCTTCAAAGATGGTCAAGAATCTGTTGAAAATGATCTACATTCTGGAAGGTCTGCAACAAGCAAAACACCTGAGAATGTTGAAAGTGTTACAGACTGCAATCAACAAAGATTGGCAACTAACAGTGTGGTAACTAGAAACTGGTCTGGGGATTCCAAAAACTATTGTGTCCTAGATTTTGATGCAGTTCTTCACATAAGCATGTCATGGCAAAGTTTGTTCTGTGGCTTCTGCTACCAGAGCAGAAAGAACATCGTGCTGCAGTTACTAGTGATCCTGGAAGAATTATGTGAGGCCTAGTTTGAAGAGGACTGAGGCATTGTTGGCCTATGCACAATGTTTCTTGTATGTTGTATCTTCTTCAATAAATGTCTTTTTCATATTATAGGGCTGGATACTTTCTGGATAGACTTCATATATAGAGACACTATACGTATCTACTAAATGTGGTACCATAAGTATACCTTTGAATTTCTACTGTGTATAGGGCAACTGATATCAAATAGCTTATGGGATGGCTCCAGCAAAAGTTGCTGAGGCCTTTTTTTCATACTCTTCAATGAGAAAAGAATAACTCTTGGATGGCTTTCCAGAGGTTCGTTTTTTATGTTGAGTATTCATTTAAGCAACATTCAGTAAAGCTATATGAAGGACATTTCACTTAGGATATAAACGTAAGCACATCTCTCTTCAGAGCTCATGACTAAAATGTATATATACTTGTGATGGGAAATTCAGATAAGGAAGTAGTTCTCTTGGATGAAGCCTTTCTTGAAGAAGTGATCTTTAAACCTGATGTTGAAGGTTGGGGGAAAATGGGCAGATGTCGATACATGGCAGTTCTGATGAATTTGAAAAAAAGTGAAGAACAGATTTATAGGAAATTAGGAGATATATTTTGAGTTTCAAGAAAAACAAAATATCTTTTTAGGAAAGATAATGCAATTGTGATAATTTGGTTATACAGAGAATTTTTGTCAATAACAACTTAAGTATTGATTTAACTACACAAATGTGGAAAGGTGTACAGTGTGTAGAAAAGAGCTAAATCCTCAACTCTAAGAACTTGATAATGGCTAAAATTTATAACTCAAGAAATATAAGTATGAACACTAATTAAAACAAGTTATTTTCATTATTTACATGTGATTGCAGCTAGGCATTAAGGAGTGCTGGTATGCAACTACTTTATTTCATTATGAGCATTTTACACTGCTTTATTTTATGCTATTACACTGATAAAAAATTTTAAAAGCAGTGTTCCACTGGTTTATAGACCACTGTAAGGATAAGACTGAGTTCATTATGAGATCATCTCCTGGCTAAAATTGGTCAAGTTTTGTCACTTCGTTGACCACTGCATACCCCTTAAGGTAAACCTTTTCTCTTAATACCTTATCCAATTTGTACTTGTGTTATGAGATTTGAGTGTTAAGATCATGGGTTCAAATACTGGCTCTGAGCTGTTTCCTTGAAGATGTTAATATAATCTACCTTAGATTCAATATTTCTTTGGTTAAGTTTTTACTTTTTAGGAAAAGTAATGGTAAAAAAATGGGTTTGGTGGATTTAAAAAAAATCTAATGAGAATTTCCCTTTATTGTCAGACATTTCATAATGAGGAAAATCCATCCACCACCAATCATGGATCAATAATAAGAAAAATCTTAAAAGGTCTTTTATTCTCCAAAAAGTACTTATTCTGTTTTGCTGGCATAGCAATTTTGCAATTCACTGGGGCATCTTGCAAGAGGAGCTGGGTCATCCATGACTTCTTATTGCTCCTGTTACACCCAGGCAGTATGTTCTTACTGATATGCCTGAAGGTCTGGGATTCTCACTGGCAGTACATAAAGGGTTTAAATTTGTAGCATGCAGCATTGTCCCTAGGCAAAACTGTTTTTCCAATCCTTAAAAGCTTTGAAATTTGACATTGAGTTGGCGTCCCTGTAGATGACAATCCTTTCAGGCATCCATTTCCAGAATAGGGAGGTTTCAAAAACTATTGGCTGGATACTTTCAGCCTATATTGAATATTTGCTGTGGCGAGTAATACTTTTTCCTTCATAATCAGCTTATCTAAAGTTTCCAAAAATTTTTCAGCTGCTTTCACATCAGCACTTACAAACTTACTACCCATTTACACATTATGTAATGAATAATGATTCTTGAATTGTTTAAACCACACAAAGATAGCAGTAAATTCAGCATCGTAGATGGGTCCAGCCTTTTCTTGCAACATTGCAGACTTTTTGCTTTAGCCATGATTGTTGTGGTGCTAAGAGTGATATATTTCTGTGTCTCATCTTCAATTCAGGTCACTAGAAGTTTCTCCATGTCCTATATAGGCCCTTCTGAAATTTTTGTTTCATTGCCTTCAATGAAGCAGATCCTTTAACAGCTTCCATCACTGTTCTTATTGTTCAAGATTATACCTTTGGTGGAATGGGACATACCCGAAGGGCAAGCAATAACCATGACCAATTTTCCACCTTCTTAGTCCTTACTTTCAATTTTGTTTCCAGACCAGACACTGGATGTAGCCTTCTACTGGCAACCTTAGGAGTGGATTTTGTATGCTTTTAGGGATGAATGAAACAACATGAGAGTAAATGAAGGACAAGAGAAATGATGCAATGAAGAGATGCAGTAACCACTGGATATATGAGGTTGCTGCCAGTGTACCACCCTATACTATTTTATGTCAAACCTTTTTTTTTAAAGTAGAAAGATTAAACTCTAAAATAATGTTTAAAAGTATAGTAAATACATAAACTGGTAACATGGTCATTTAGTAGCATTATCAAGTACTATATATTGTACATAATTGTACATAATTGTATGTGTTACACTTTTATATGACTGGCAGCACAGAAGGGTTGTTTACATCAGCATCACCACAGACACAAGAGTAATGTCTTGTGCTGTGATGTTATGACAACTACATTGTCGTTAAGTGATAGAAAATTTTCAGCTCCATTATAATCTTATGGGACCAGCATCATATTTGCAGTCTGCTATCCAAAATGTCATTATGCAGAGCATGACTGTGTATGATCATCTAAATATATGAGGTCTGTCCTGAAAAAGTCCAGCCATTGTTAATATAATGAGAACAGTTTGTGCCATATTAATGTAACCTGGCAGCCAATGAGTGAGAACTGGAATGTACACACATGAACAATGATAATTGTACTAGTCAGTGAGAATGGTAGACACCATTGAGTGAGCCTGTGTACCATGTGGCCATCACATTCCAAATAAGTGAATGAGTACAGCAACAGGTCTGCATCAAGTTTTTTTGTTAAGCTTGTACATTCCTTAATGGGAACTATTTGGATGATTCGAAAGGCCACAGCTATGGGCAACTGGTGATTGGCAGCTTCATCAAAATGTGTCCACTCTGGTATCACATCTCCTGCAGAGTTTTGTTTTTTTTGTTTTGTTTTTTTTTGTTGTTGTTGTTGTTGTTTTTTGTGAGGCATCAAATCACCCAGGTGACTCAGTGCCCCCCATAGCCCAGATTTGTGCCCTGCGACTTCTGGCCTTTCCCAAAACTAAAATCACCTTTGAAAGGGAAGAGATTTCAAACCATCAGTGAGGTTCAGGAAAACACAGTGGGGCAACTGATGGAGACTGGGAGAACTGTGTGAGGTCCTAAAGTGCCTACTTTGAAAGGGACTGAGACATCATTGCCATGTGTACAATGTCTCTTAATTTTGTATCTTCTTCAATAAATGTCTCTATATTTCATTTCGTAGCTGGGTACCTTTTAGACAGACCTTGTATGTGAAAAGGCATTTGATAAAATTAGAAACAGATTCATGATAAAATCTTAGCTAAGAGTAGAAGAGAAATTTATTAATTCAATAAAGAGCATTATTTTTCTATTTTTTAGAGAAAGGGGAAGGAAGGGAGAAAGAGGGGAAGATAAACATCAATGTGAGAGAGAAATATCAATTGGCTGCCTTTTAAACACACCCTGACTGAGGATCAAACCTGCAACCCAGGCATGTGCCCCAATCAGGAATTGAACCAGCCACCTTTTGGTTTATGAGACAATTCCCAACCAACTGAGCCATGCCAGCTGGGGCAAGAGTGTCTATTTAAAAAGTATCGCAAAAATCATTTAGTGGTAAAGCAGTGAAACCCCACACCCCATCCAAGATTGGTAGTGAGAGAAGGATTTCCACTAACAGCATACCTATGTATATCAACTAGAGATTCTAACCAATGCAATAAGACAAGAAAAAGAAATAAGGATTAGTGAGAGAAAAAAATCATGGCATCTACATAGAAAGATCAAAAGAATCTGTATTTGACTTAATAAGTGAATTTAATGAAGTGGTTTAGATGTGATCAATAAAAAAGCACTGACCATATATCTATATAATAGGCAAAAAAGCCCTAAATTTTAAAATGATAGAATTTACAAAGTATTTAAAGAAACTAATACATAAGGCAAGGACGGAATAGTGGTACAAAACACATGAGACATAAAACAAAAACTGAAAGGCCAACAATTACAACTGTATCAATATGAATGTCAAATATGAGTGGAATAAATAGTCTAGTCACATAGCAGATGTTGTCAGACTAGAAATAAAACAACCTCCAAATATATGCTGTCTACAAGAGCTACACATTAGCTTGAAAGATATAAATATGTTGAAAGTAAAAGGATTGAAAAAGATACATCATGAAAATAACAATCATAAGAAAGCTAGGGTGACTTTACTGATTTCAGGCAAAATAAACAAAACAAAAATATTCCAAGAGGTAAAGAGGGACATTTTATAATAAAAGGGTCAGTTCCTTGGTTAGTTATAACAATTATAAACATAGTTTCACCTAGTGATAGTACCAATATTAGTGACAGTATATATTGATATATACTGATATATATTGATATATGAAGCAAATCTTATTGACAAGAATTAAAGGAAGAACTAAACATGTCAAAAATAATAGTTGAAGACTTCAATATAGCTTCACTCATTTACAAAAAATTTTATATTCCTACATGTTTAAACTTCAGTCACTTTCTTTTTTTTTATTTTTTAAAATATTTTATTTATTTATTTTTAGAGAGAGAGGAAGGGAAGGAGAAAGTGGGAGAGAAACATCAATGTGTGGTTGCCTCTCATGGTCCACTTCTGGGGACCTGGCCTGCAACCAAGGCATGTGCCCTGACTGGGAATTGAACCAGCGACCCTTTGCTTCACAGGCCCGTGCTCAATCCACTGAGCTACACCAGCCAGGGCTAAATTTCAGTCACTTTCAAAGTACTCGCCATCTGATGCTATATACCTATCAAGAGATTTTTCCACTGCTCAGAAGAATTTTGAACTCGCCGATTTTTATACCTTTTAGTGTTCCTGCCATTTTTTTTGGTTTGTTTGTTTACTTGTTTGTTTCATCTTTTTCACATCAGCAAAACTTTTCCCTTTGAGGACTTTTTTCATTTGGAGGGAAAAAATCACTCGGGTCAAGGTTGGATGAATATAATGAGGGCGGAGCATAAGAGTCATGCTGATTTTGGTTAGAAACTGCAGAACACTAGCATGGTCTGGGCAGGTGTGTTCATAAATCACTGATCATGAAATGGACAAATGTATTGAAAGAATGTTAAAAAAAGATCACTGAACCTAAACACAGCCTCTCACAGTGCCAGCTCATACACTGATCCAGCTGGATTCCTAGAACATTCACCCTGCTGCTATGTAGTAGCAGGGTAAGCCTGTACTACAAGCTCTCCAGAAGATAATTCTGGGTTTTGGGGGTTCCCCCTTGTAGATAGCAAACTAGGCAGAAGATCACTAGGAAAAGACTTGAGTAACACTGTTAACCACATAGACCTAAGAAAACAAATAGCACAATACAACATTCTTATCAAATGTACCTAGAACACTTTGTAACAAAGACCTTATGCTAAGCCATAAAACAAACCAACAAATTAAAAGGATTGAAATCATAGCAAAGTACATTCTCTGGCTACAATGGAATGAAATTAGAATTCAATACCAGGATAAATTGGAGAAACTCACAACTCTGCGGAAATTAACACAATCTTAAATAACCAATCATTCAAAGAAGAAATCAAAAGGGAAGTTACAGAATACTTTGAGATGAATGAAAATAGGGTGTAACAAAATTTCATGGTGCATTAAACAGTTTTTAGAAGGAAATTACAGTCATCAGTCCTATATTTAAAAATAAATCAATAACCAAGCTTTTAACCTTCTACAAAAAGAACAACAAACTAAACCAAAATCAGAATTAAGGAAATAATAAAGATTAGAGTGGAAATTAATAAAAATCAAGTAAGAAAAAGTAGTCAAACTGAAACGTTTTCTAAAAAGATAAACAAAATTGAGAAACTTCTACTTAGACTGACCATTAGAAACACTTGTATTAGTCAAATCAGGAATGAAAGAGGGAGCATTACTACTGACTGACCTTTGAGAAGTTAAAAAGATTGTAAGAGAATACTATGGAATAACTGTAGAACAATTCACTTGTATAATAAGTTAATTAGAGGAAATAAACAAATCCCTAAAGACCCAAATGCAGAAAAGTGAACGAGAAACAGAAAATCTGAACAGTCCCATAACAAGTAGAGACTGGATTAGAACACAAAGAAAAGCCCCATGTCAGATGACTTTATTGTTGAATGCTACCATACATTTAAAAGTATCAGCTCCACAAATTCTCCCAAGAAAATGAAGAATAGGAAGGAGCACTTTTCTAATCATTGTGAGGCCAGTATTACCGTGATAAAATCAGGCAATGACTTAACAAGGAAAGAAAACTAGAGAATAATACCTCATCAAAGTAGATTAAAAATCAACAAAATATTAGCAAATCCAATCCAGCAACATAAAGAATTATACATTATGATCAAGTGGGATTTATCTCAGGAATGCAAGGTTGGTTTTACATCCAAAAATACTTCACTATAATGTACCATATCGATACAACAGAGAACAAAGCCATATGGTCATGTTAGTAGAGGTGAAAAAGCATTTTCTGTTAAAATTCAGTGTTCCTTCATCATAAAACATTCAAGAAAGCAGGTATAATTTGGAAATTTATTAAGCTGATAAAGGGCATTTGTAAAAATTTCACAACTAATACCATACATAATAGTTTAAGACTGAAAATTTTCTCCTAAACCAAGAACAAGACAAGGATGAACTACTCTTACCATTTAAATCTGCATTAAAAAAAAAAAAACACAATCATTTCAAGCATTTCAAATAGAAAGCACCAAGATTGGAAAGGAAAAAAATAAGACTATTGACAGATAACATGATTTTGTATGTAGAAAATCCTAAGAAGTCTACAAAAAAAACCCAACCCTATTTACAGGTTAGAAAGAAGGTCAACAATATTGCAGGACACAAGATCAATATTCAGCATCCTACTGTATTTTCATATAGTTGTGATGAACAGACCAAAAATGAAATTAACAAAGTTTTATTTACAAAGTCATCAGAAAGTTCAAAATTTAAATTCTGAAAACTACAAAATATCATTAAAAGAAAGTAAAGGTCTCAGTAAATGGAAAGACATCCACATTCATGGATCAGAATGCTTGGTTCAATTAAGGTAGCAATGCTCCTTAAATTGATCTACAAATTCAGCCCAGTCCCTTTCAAAGTTCTATCTGGCTCTCGCTTTTTTGAAGAAATTGTTAATCTGATCTTAAAATTTACATGGATATTCAAGAAACTCAGAATAGCAGAACAATCCTCAAAAAGAACAAAGCTGGAGAATTTCTACATCCTGAATTCAAAACTTACCAGAAAACTACAGTAATCAAGAATGTGGTGCTATAACCAGGCAGCATGGGGTCCGGTTGCTTATTGCCATATATATGCATAACATGAAGATTTGTACAGAGGGAAAATTATTTTTATTAATAGGGTTTTTAATTTGAGGGACCTGTAAGTATTTCTGCTTTATGTCAACTGAGCTGACCTTTTTTGCAAAGCTCAGGAAAAAAAGTTACCCCCAGGAAGATTAATGTCCAAATCCATGTTTAGAAGTTTCCCATTAATTATTTGTAGTCCAAGGTTGTTATTTGAATGGGTCTACATTTCTTTAGCTTTAGGCCCTCTCTCTCTCTGGTGTCAGAGTTGCCATTGTCTCACAGTAGTTCTTTCTCTCTCAGGGTCTGGGGTGTGCTTCCAGATCACTTCCATGGTCATGTAGGGGGAGCTTCATTTGTGAGGACCTTCTCAGCTAATATCTTTGTGTGCTGTTTTTAGGGCAAGAGAGTGGAAGCCATCTCTGACCCATATGCCAGGCTGCAGTGAGTCATAGTGTTCCAAGGTCTGGAGCCCAGCAAGGCACATATCCCAGCATGGGTCCTGCCTCTGGGGGTTGGCTTTCAACCATGCAGGGCCTAAGACCCAAGCAGTCTCTGCCATGTGCCACTCCCACCCATGCAAGGCAATACAAGAAAGAACCCAAGAAACCAAAAGGCCAAGAGACCAAGAGAGTGAGCTTCTGTCCATCTTTTGTTTAAAAGCCCTCTCTCAGAATCCCATGTGCTCCAGAAGCCAATGGGAGTGTCTAGCTTTTTAACTAAGGGCCAGTGTTGACCATGTTTGCCTTTGCCTCTTCTGTCCATCATGTTCTATAAGGAAGCAAAGTCTCCAGTCATACATGGTTTGTACAAGCTCCCTTCTGCAGAGTCACAAGCTTCCCTGTTGCCTTGGGCAATGTCTCTCCTTTGGTGGCTCCTCCCTTTACAGGGAGGGCAAGCTGCTTTTAATTTTCAACCGCACCTTGGGGTTTTCTGCCTGCTCCCTGCCTCCCAGCAATTTGGCCTGACCACTCTGTTACAGTACTGGTGTAAGAACAGATCTGTGTATCAGTGGGACAAAATTGAGATCACAGAAATAAACCTTAAAGGTTTCCAAAAACAATTCAGTGTGAGGAAAGGAATGTCCTTTTTAAATGGTGCTGGGAAAACTGTATGTCCACATGCAAAAGAGTACCATCAAGAAATTGAAAAGACACCCACCAAATGGGATTAAAAATATACAAACCATATCAGATTAGGGACTTAAATTCAGAATATATTCAAACCTTGGCTCAAACATCTCAGTTCTGGAACAATTAAAGTTTCAACCAAGTTGTTATGGAAAAAATGTCTTGGTTGTCCAACAAAACTTCAGTTTTTGATTCTCCACCCAACACTCTTTTCATGTTGAAACTTGTGTGACCAGGCACACATCTCCCAGGTAACAAAGGAGATTAGGTTTTTGAACAAATTGCTTCTTCAACAATTTTGTTAGAAAACTTACGTTAGAAAGCTAAGGTTCCACTGTGTGTATGTATATATATATATATATATTTTTTAAACTCTTGCAAATCCATTTAAAAAAACAATTTTAAACTGGGCAAATGAGTGCTTACTTCGGCAGCACGTATACTAAAATTGGAACGATACAGAGAAGATTAGCATGGCCCCTACACAAGGGTGACATGCAAATTCATGAAGTGTTCCATATTTAAATAAGTAAACTAGTAAATAAATAAAGTAGGCAAGTGATTTGTGTAGACATTTCTCCAAAGAAGATATACAAGTGGCCAATAAGCACATGTAAAGATACCGAACATTGTTAGCTATGAGTTACATGCAAATCAAAGTGACAACGAGGTACCACATCACTTGCACCAAGATGGCGATACTAAAGAAGATAATGATTGTTGATGAAGATGTGTTAAAAATGGATTTCTCATACACTCCTGGTGTGAGTGTAAATTGGTCCAGACTCTTTAGAAAACAATCTGACTATTCCTCCAAAGGTTAAATATTGGGTTACCATATGACTCAGCAGTTCCATACTTAGGCATATATTCAAGGGAAATAAAAACATAGGTCCACTCAAAAATATATACATCAATGTTAATAGTAGCATTATTCATAGTAGCTGTATTTAGTTTTATAGCAGAGTGTGTTATAAATACCCAAAGTTGTTCTTGAAAGTAAATATAATGTAAAAGTAAGCTAAAATCTGGGACACAAAATTCTAAATAATGAAAAAATACACTAAAGGGGGTAATGATGAGACAAAGGAAAATTTTTTTAGAAAAGGAATACTCAATATTTTCACTCTGGCCTCAATGGTTAATGAAATGTTGGCTGAAGAATGCTTTTAGAAAATCTTTAAATATGCTGGAATCCATGGGATTGTAAAGCATATGTAGACCTTATAAAATAAAAAGATGTTTTAATATTAAAGTAATATGAGATAACATAAGTAACAAAAAATAAAGCAAAAAGCAACAAATTGTAAAAGTCAGAAGGCATAAAACGAAATGTAAATTAAAGCTTTAATATGCCATTTACAATAAATGTAATTGGTTAAAATTCTGTTAAAAGACAGATTCTTTGTTTCTGAGAAGTTTTAAAAGAGACATTTGAAACAAAATTTTGGAATGGACAGTAATATATTCAGCAGGAGTTATATCATCAAACAAAATACAATGAAAAGGACAAATTAGATTATACTTTAATATTAACAGGATACTATCAATTCTACATCTGAGGGAAAATGAAATTAGATTCCTTTCAATATATGGTAAAATCAATTTAGATGAATTAAATGCTTTAATTATAAATGGCAAATCTTTAAAATTTGAGAAAATATAGATGGCTTATCTTTCCAACCTTGTGTTACAGGACAGTACTATGATTTATACAGTTTCTGTGAAATATGGTTTATTTGACAGCAAAGGATTCAAGCTGGTTAAAGAGGAGTTCTGATGATGCCAAGGATCCCACAATAGACTAAGTTGTTGCTTTTTTTCCCTCCTAGTAATTAGTTACATTTTACTCAATCTCTCTCCAACATGTAAACTATCCCTTCACCTTTTAGGCAGTTACCAATAACTTCCCAGAGCCTTTTACTGGTAGTTTTACTTGTTTTCCCCAAATATTTTAATACAGAGGTTTCCCAGGTTAAGTACCTCTCAGCATGCTTTATCAACTAGCAAGTTGCAAACTTTCTGACCAATTATCTCATACTGTTTATAACCTTTAGGAATAATTCATTCTGAGCAAGTATTCCTATTACAGGCATCCCTCATTTTGTTGTGCTTTGTTTTGTTGTGAAGGTTTGTGGAAACCCTCCATCAAAGAACTCTATCAGCACCATTTTCCAACAGCATTTGCTTACTTTGTGTCTGTCATATTTTGGTAGTTCTCATCATACTTCAAACTTTTTCATTATTATATTCTTTATAGTGATCTGTGACCTTTGATGTTGCTATTATAATTGTTTTGGGGCACTGTGAACTGCACCCATGTAAGATGGCAAACTTAATTGATAAATGTGTGTCCTTACAGTGAGTATTTGTAATCCATCCCACCATTCTTCTGACATTGCTTCTCTAAATACTGACTCTGGCTGATATGTGGTTTGTAGATAAACAGCATGTTCCTAGCGACTAACTTAAAAAGATATAGACTCTGACCTTCAGTCATCCTACCTCTGGAAGATTAGCTGACCTTCAACCATAAAACCAGGATGACGAAAACCAGACCATTGCTTGACCAATTTTGAGATCCTTATCAGAATGGACTGTGCTAGTCTGCATGTGGAGAAGCTTTCAACCCCTCTCTTCGATCTCTTTGTTCTGCTTCCCCTCCCCCTTTTTATAAAAACCTCTGCTTGCACTGAGATGTTGAGATGGACTTTGAGACATGAATCCTCCCAGATTCTCAGATTGCTTGCATCTGAAAAACCACTTTCCTTTTCACCAGCACCTGTCTCATGAATTTGGCTTTCATTCTGGTAGGCACTTGGACCTGTGTTCAGTTACATTGTGATTTCTCCACAGACTAGCTATTCTATTGTCTCTCTCCCTCTGTTCAGTCTTCCCTATTTCCTGAGACACAACAATACTGAAATTAGGCTGGTTAACAACACTGCAATAGCCTCAAAGTGCTCTAGTGAAAGAAAAGTTGTGTGGCTCTTGCTTTAAATAGAGACCTAGAAATGATTAAGCTTGGTGAAGAAGGCATATCAAAAGCCAAGATAAGCTAAAAGCCAGGTTTCTTGCTTGAAGGAAATTTAGTGCTACTCCAGTGAACACATGAATGATAAAGAAAGCAGAACAGCATTATTGGTGATATAGAGAAAGTTTCAGTGGTCTGGATAGAAGATGAAACCAGCCACAACCTTCCCTCAAGCCAAAGAGGAATTCAGAGCAAGACTCTAACTCTCTTCAATTCTGAGAGAGGTGAGGAGGCTGCAGAAGAAAAGCTTGAAGCTACCAGAGGTTGGTTTTGAAGTATAAGGAAAGAAGCCATCTCCATAACATAAAAGTACAAGGTGGAACAGCAGGTACTGATGTTGAAGGTGCAGCAAGTGATCCAGATCTAGCTATGATAATTAATGAAAGTCAGTACACTAAACAACAGATTTCAGTATAGATGTAACCATGTTATATTGGAAGAAGATGCCATCTGAAACTTTCATAGCTAGAGAAAAGTCTATGCCTGGATTTCAAGGCTTCGAAGGATAGGCTTACTCTCTTATTAGGGGCTAATGCTGCTGGTGAATTTTAAGTTGAAGGCAATGCTTACTTACCATTTTGAAAATCCTAATTCCCTTAAGAATTATACTAAATATACCTTCCCTGTGTTTTATATGTGGAACAACAAAGCCTGGATGACAACATATTCTGATTACAACACAGTTTACTAAATATTTTAAGCCCACTGTTGAGACCCACTCAGAAAAAAAGATTCCTTTGAAAATATCACTGCTTTCTGATAATGCACTAGGTTAGCCAAGAGCTCCCATAGACATGTTCAGCAAGATTAATGTTGTTTTCATGTTCCCAATACAGTATTTGTTCTTTAGCCCACAGATTAAGAATAATTTAGACTTTCAGGCCTTATTATTTAAGAACTACATTTCATAAGACTATAACTGCCATAGGTAATGATTCCTATAATGGATCTGGACAAAGTAAATTGAAAGCCTTCTGGGAAGTATTTACCATTTAGGATGCCATTATGAACATTTATAATTCATGGGAAGAGATCAAATTATAAACATTAACAGGAGTTTGGAAGCATTCCAACCTTCATGGATGACTTTGAGGGGCTCAAGACTTCAGTTGAAGAAATAACTGTAGATGTGGTGGAAATAGAAGGGAACTAGGATTAGAATTGGAGCCTAAACATATGACTGGATTGCTACAATCTCATGATAAAACCTTAGTGGACGAGGAGTTGTTTCTTTTGGATTAGCAAAGAAAGTGGTTTCTTGAGGTGGAAGCTGTTCCTTATAACTATACTGTGAAGATTGTTGAAGTCACAATAAAGGATTTAGAATAGTACATAAACTTAATAAAGCAGCAGGGCGGTTTCAGAGGATTGACTGCAATTTTGAAGGAAGTTCTACTGTGGGTAAAATGCTATAAAACAGCATCACATAGAACAGAGAAATAAGTCATGAAAGGAAGAGCCAATCAAGGCAGCATACTTATTTGTCTTATTTTAAGAAATTGGTATGGCCATGTCACTCTTCAGCAACCACCACCCTGGTAATTCTGCAACCATCAATATTGAGGCAAGATCCTCCTCCTGCAAAAGGATATGACTTGCTGAAGGCTGAAAGGATGGTTAGCATTTTTCCACAACAAAGTGTTTGTTAATTAAGATATATACTTTTTTAAAGCTAATAATGCTACCACATACTTAATAGATTGCATTATAAAGTAAACATGACTTTTTTATGTACTAGGAAACCAAAGAATTCATGTTACTTTATTGTAATACTTGCTTTATTGTGGTATCTAGAACCAGACCTTAAATATCTCCATGGTAAACCTGTTTATATTCTCTCTGGCATCTGCATTCCTATTACACATCTTTATCATTGTGCTGCTGTGGTGCAGCTCCATGCTCAGAGAGCCTGGACCAGAAGGTTTCTCTACCACCAGTAGCCTCACTATTTCACACCTTACTATGGGGTTGGGAAGGATTTCTCAAAGAAAAGAGATTTTTAGGTATGAAAGAAAAAGAGGATAAATTTGTTTATATTAAAATTAGGCCCTGGCTGAGTGGCTAAGTTAGTTAGAGCATTGTCTGATGCACTAAAAGGCTGCGGATTTGATCTCCAGTCAGAGCACATACCTAGGTTAAGGGTTCAATCCCCAAGCCGGGGCACATAAAGGAGGCAACTGATCAGTGCTTTTCCCATTAGTATCTACCTCCCTCCCTCCCCCTTTTCTGTCTCACTTTGTCTTGTTCTAAAATCAAACATATCCTCAGGTGAGGAATTTTTTTTAATGTATGCATTTCACCCTGGCTGAGTGGTCCATTTGCTTGGAGAAGCATCCCATACACTAAAAGGTTGTGGGCTTGATTCCCAGTTGGGGTGCATACAGGGGGCAACTGGTCAGTGTTCCTCTCTCACATCCATGTTTTTTCCTCTCTCCCCCTTCCTCTCTCTAAAGTCAATAAAGATATCCTTGAATGAGGATTTTTAAAAAATGAGGACAAAGTCAAGCCACATAACCAAAGAAGGTACTTTTAACTCTCATAACAAAGGATTGACCAGGGCTAGTTAAATACAATATATTAAGTCCTATAAAAACGAAATGAGAAGAGACTACCCAATAGAAAAAACAAGCAAGATACAATGAAGAATTTTGCAGACAAGGAAACCTATATAGCCAGTAAATTTTAAAAGATGGTGGTAATTAGGGAAATTCAAACTATGACAGTGAGATAAACATCTATATCCAAGTAGATTGGTAAAAATTAACTCTGACAATACTAAGGACTAAGGAGGATGTAGCTACAATAGTGGTCTCTCTTACACATTGTCAATAGGTGTATAAATTGGTACAACTGTTTTGGAAAATAATTTGGCTATCTTGAAAATTTGAACATTTGTATACCTTTTTGCTACTCAACAAATCCACTCAAGAAATACTTACAATCAGGAACAAGACTAGTATGCCTACTCTCAGCACTATTACTCACCATAGTAATGAATGTCCTAGCCAGAGTATTCAGGCAAGAAAAATAACAGGCATCCATACTGGAAGTGAAGAAGAAAAAATGTGTTGGTGATATGGTTCTATTTATAGAAAACCTTCAGATTGTACTAAAAGACTTAGAAATAATAAACAGATATGTTAAAGTTTCAGAATACAAAATCAGTGTACAAAAATTTATTATTTTCCTAACAAACAATGGAATATCAGAAAGTGAAATGAAGAAAAAATTCCATTTATAATTTCAACAAAAAGGATAAAATGCCTAGAAATAAACTCAACAAGTAGGTGAAGCCCTATACTTTGAATACTACATGACATTATTGAAAGAAATTAAAGATACAAAGAAATGGAAAGATATCCATGGATGAAAGATACATATTGTTAAATGGCCATATAACCTAAAACAATATACAGATTTAATACACTTCCCATCAAAATCCCAGTGGCATTTTCCACAGAAATAGAACCAAAAAAATTTCCAAATTTCAATGGAATGACAAAGATCCTAAATAGCCAAAGCAATCCTGAGGAAAAAGAACAAAGCCAGAAATACCACATCCCCAACTTCAAACCATGTTATAAAGCTATAATAATCAAAACACTGTGGTACTGGCAAAAAAACATACCAGTGGAACAGATTTAGAGCCCCATACAGGGGCAACTAATTTTCAACAAAGGAGCCAAAAACACAATGGAGAGAAAATAGTCTCTTTGATAAATGGTGTTGGGAAATCTGGAAAACCACATGCAAAAGAATGAAATAAGACTGGTGTCTGATACCATGCAAAAAATAACTCAAAATGGATTAAAGACTTAGATGTAAGGTGTGAAACAATAAAATACTTGGAAGAAAACGCAGTCACTAAACTTACAGAGTTTGGTCTCATAGGGGTTTTTGTGAACTTGACCCCAACAGCAAGGGAAATAAAAGAAAAAGTAATTGAATGGGACTTCATCAAACTAAAAAGCCTCTACACAGAAAAAGAAACCACACGAACAAAAGAAAAAGGGAGTCAACATAATGGGAGAAGATATTTACAAATGATAACTCTAACAAGGGGCTAATATCCAAAATATATGAAGAATACATATAGCACAACAAAAATACAAACAGTCTGATTAAAAAATAGAGGCCTTGACTAGACGTTTTTCCAAAGAAGACATACAGATAGGCAACAGGTATATAAGAGGATGTTCAACATCAGTAGTTGTAAGGGAACTGGAAATCAAAACCAGTTGAGATACCACTACACACCTGTTAGAATGGCTATTATCAATAAGACAGGAAATAACAAGCATTTGAGAGGATGTAGAGAAGAGGGAACCCTTGCACACCACTGGTATGAATGTAAATTGGTACAGCCACTATGGAAAATAGTTGGAGATTCCTCAAAAAATTAACAATAGAGCTACCATATGACCCAGTAATCCCTCTTTGGACTATCTGCCCCCAAAATTTGAAAACACTTGTGTCTTAGAGATATAAGTAGCCCTATGTTCATCTCAGCATTATTCACAATAGCCAAGAGAGGGAAACAAACTAAGTGTCCTTTGACAGATGATTGGATTACAAATATGCAACAAAATACTACTCAGCCACAGAAAAGATGAAATAATGCCATTTGTAACAATATAGGTGACTCTTGAGAGTATAACATTGCTTATCAAACGCTTCCCATCTTGAACAATGCAGTTCTCAACCTGATAACCCATTTCATGCTGATACAGTGAAACCTTGGTTCTCAAACTTAATTTGTTTGATTTATAATTAAAGAGGTAGAAAAAAGAGGGAGGGGAGGATATTCCTATTTCATTAATCAAGGGAATAGCTTGGGAAATGGAATAAATGAAAAGCCTTATTGAGAAATATCACCTTGACAAAGAAGCTACAAACCATGTGATTACTCGCTCAATGACAGTGCAGTTTCACTTCAGACAAGTGTTAAAATAGATAAAAACAAATATCATTGGACAGGTTAATAGTGAGACAGAAGCCTAATGATCCTGAAGCAAATTCTAAAAGAGCAAAGAGACAAAAGAGAGAAATAATCCCAAAACAGCTCCCTGATGTTTTTTATGGATGGGACTCCCTTTCCAAGTAATAGCATTCCCTTTTCTCCATATTCACTTAACAGTAGCACTCAAAATCAAAGGAAAGTACTAGTGTATACACAAATTTCTATTTTTTACCATATATTTTATTTACTTTTTGTTAAATTTTTATTTACAGTTCATTTTAAAGTGTTTATACGTTAAACAATACATTAAAAAGGTACTGTGTATAAGAAAGGTTAAAGCAGGGAGCAGATTTATTCAATTTACATTATTTCTAATAAAAAAAAGATTGGGTTTTCAAAGAAATCTCTTCTCACAAACAGCACTCCAGAATGAATTAAGTTGAGAACTGAGGTTCCACTGTCTTACTTATACCTTGAAAGTAAAAGAATTTTTGCTGTACACAATGAAGTGAATGAACTCTGTAAGAGTGACAAAACAAGTATTGAAAAACTGTAGTTTGCTGAAAAACAAGTTAAGCTGTGTATAGTTTACCTGGCATTTATAGTTAAACTCTAATTTACAAACAGCAATGAAACTGAACTCAATTTAAAAATACAATTATGATGGTGAAGAGAGGGGATGGGGGCATGGAGTAGGGGAACAGGTATACAAAGGGGGACCCAAGAAAGCCCAAAATTTATAAAAAATAGTGTGTTTATTCTTACATGTTTAAACTTCAGTCACCTTCAAAGTACTTGCAATTTGATGCAATACACCCATTGAGACTTTTTTCCACTGTTCAAGAAGTTTTGAACTTGTTTTTGTTGTATTTTAGTGCTTCTGCTGTTTTTTGTTTCACCTCTTCCACATTAGCAAAACGTTTCCATTTGATGACTTTGTTCATTTGGGGAAACAAAATAAGTCTCTTGGGGTGAGATTGGGGAATAGGGGAGGGTGGGGCACAGAAGTCATGTCGTTTTTGGTCAAAAACTGCTGAACACTTAGGGTGGTGTGGGCAGGTGCATTTATAAATCACCCATTGTGAAATAAGCAAATATGTTGTCTTCAAAAATAATGAACTGAACTTGAACGCAGCTTCTCTCACAACAATGTCAGCTGGTATACTGATCCAGATGGATTCCTAGAACACACACCTAGCGGCCCAAGCCTGTAAGAAAAGGGCCTTCCCCCCCGCCAGGAGATAGTTCTGGGGTTTTGGGGGCCACATCTCATAAATGCAAATTACTGGCAGTATTTGATTGAATGGTAGGTTGTTCAAAAGTAGTATTTTCTTTAAGATATACTTTGATTAGTGGACTTTGCATGCTTTTATACGCATCAAATGTAAAGGCATATTTACCTCAATGTTTTAGGGTTTTTCAGTAGTCCGGGTTTTTTCCCAAAAGCTCTGAGAAGGACCATAGCAATGTGTTCATATTGTTAGTTGTTTCTGTAAGATTTTTAAAAGTAAGATATTTTAACTTTAGTTAATTCGAGACTGCTCTCTCTTCATCTTGGTTTTCTTGTCACCTGGCAGCACACTGGCTTCAGGCATTTTTTGATTGGAGATCTACTTAGTACAAGTTTAATAGGATGCATTCATGGTCATAGTCACAGGTAATATTTGCCTATTAGCCTGATTGTGATAGGAACGTAGTCTACACTGCCTGACACCTGAAATATACGAGTGGTGAATAAGTCAAGGATTGACGTTAATGTCACCAGAAAATAGGGGGGAAATCCAATTATCTGATATTTAAAATTAAGGGATTTAGTTTTCATAGATTTCCAGTAAAAAATTTTCCTCTTGTTAGAAATATATTCAATAACATATTCAATTAGAAATTTACCATATTTGTTTTCCTTTTGTTAGAAATTCTGCTCTTAGAATAATTTTTATGTTTATAGGGCACAGAGCTGTAGCATTACAAACAAGAAGTATGTCCTTACATGAAGCTAATTTTTTATACATCTTAATTATCAATTTTAAAAAATTAACCATACTGGAGGGAAGACTTAGTTTATTCATTTTTTCCTGTGGCAAGTACAACAAAAGTTGTATTCATGAAGAGGCCATCAAATATGCAGTCATATAAGAAAAAATTAGAATTCTGTATTGGATTCTGTGATGTTTATGTGTACATGACATTTTTAAATTTTGAATTTATTGTGATTTCTTGTTCTGAAATAGTCACCTCAAACCTTCAGGTCTCAAAATCCTGAAACTGTTCCCGATCAAATGATATATTAAATAAAAAGAACATAGTAAACAAAAGCTTGAAGTAACAAAATACATCATGATAAATGAAAAATATTTATGTAGTTTTGATTGTATTATTTGTGTCTTAAAAGATCCTATATTCCATCTTTGACTTTGATGGAACACTTTAATAAGTGTTCTTTACTGTGTTAGGTAACTGGTCTGTCATGTTTCATTATACTTCTTTTTGTTTTGTTTATGTAATTCCTTTGATTGCCTTGTAATTTGGTGGTATAAGTTTGTTTTCTTAATTTTTATTTTTTAGTTACAGTGGAGCAATATTATATTTGTGTCAGGTATACAACATAATGATTAAACAAGTACATAACAAAGTGATCACCTGATAAGTCCACTATTCATCTGATTTTATACAGTATTATTAAAATATTGACTGTTTCCTGTGCCTCTTTTTGTAACTGGCAATTTATACTTTTTAATACTTTCACCATTTTTCCTAACCTCCCAAGCCCTGCCATCTGCCAACCATCAATTTGTTCTTTGTATCTATGAGTTTATTGTTGTTTTGTTTATTCGCATACTTTTTTTAGATTTTCATGTATCAGTGAAATTATACAGTATTTATTTCTGACTTATTTTACTTAGCAAAGTACCCTCTAGGTTTATCTGTGTTGTCAGAAATGGGAAGACTTTCTCTTTTTTTTTTTTTTTTTTTTGGTTGAGTAATATTTTATTATATACATGTACCACGTCTTTATCCATTTGTCTGTCAGTGGGCACCTAGGTTGCTTCCATATCTTGGCTGTTATAAACAATGCTTCAGTGAAAATAAGGGTGCATATATATTTTAGAATTAGTCCTCTCAAATTAATGAAGTTGAGCATTTTTCATATGTCTTTTGACAATATGTATGTCCTTGTTAGAAAAAACCTCTATTTAGGTGCTCTGCCAAAATTTAATCAGAGTGTTTGATTTTTTGGGGTGTTAGGTTGATTGAGTTTGGTATATATTTTGGATATTAGCCCCTTATTGAATATATCATGGGCAGATATCTTCTATTTAGTAGGTTGTCTTTTGGTGCTGTTGATAGTTTTGTTCACTGTGCAACCTCTTTGATGTAGTCCTGTTGGTTTATCTTTTCTTTTGTTTATCTTGTCCAAGGAGACATATTCAAAAGCATATTACTAAGAGCAATGTCAAAGAGTTTTTTGCCTATGTTTCTTCTAGGAGTTTTATGTATTCATGTCTTACATTTAAGTTTTTAATCCATTTTGTGTTTATTCTTTGTATATGGTATAAGAAGGTGATTCAGTTTCATTCTTTGGTATGTGTCCAGTTTTTCTAACATTATTTATTGAAGAAACTGTCTTTACCCCATTATAGTATATATTTTGCCTCCTTTGTCACAGACTAATTGATCATAGAGGTGTGGGTTTATTGGACTCTATTTTGTTGCATTGATCTCTGTTTTTATGCTCGTACCATGCTGTTTTGATTACTGTAGTCTTACACTGGTAGTATGATACCTCCAACTTTGTTTTTCTTTCTAAAGATTGCTTTGGCTATTCAAGGTCTTCCGTGGTTTCTTACAGACTTTAGGATTATATGTTCTAGTTCTGTGAAAAAGGGCCATTGGAATTTTGATAGGGATTGCAATAACCCTATAGATTTATTTGGGTAATATGGACATTTTAACTTTGCTAATTCTTCCTAGCCGGCCTAGCCATGAGCATGGCATATCCTTCTATTTATTATTGTCTTTAGTTTTTTCCCTTCAATGTCTTAACAGTTTTTGAAGTACAGTTCTTTATCTCCTTGGTTAAATATATCCTTAGGTAGTTTATTCTCTTTGTTGCAGTTGTAAATGGAATTACTTCTCTTAATTTTTCTTTCTGATAGTTCTTTATTGGTATATAAAAGTATAAATGATTTCTGAATATTAATTTTGTATCTTTTCACTTTACTGAATTCCATTATTAGTTTTTTGGGTGGAGTCTTTAGGGTTCTAGCTATATAGTATCATGTTAATCTGCAAATTACAGTTTATTTTTCTTTCCAGTTTGGATGCCTTTTCTTGTCTGATTGCTGTGACAAGAACTTCCAAGACCATGTTAAGTAAAAGTGATAAAAGTGGACATCTTTTGTGGTTTCTGATGATAAAGAAAAAGCTTTTAGCTTTTCACTGTCGAGTATGATGTTTGCTCTGGTTTGCTGTGTATGGCCTTTATTATATTGAGGTATATTTCCTGTTTGCTGAGAGTTTTTATCGTAAATGAATGCTAGACTTTGTCAAATGCTTTTTTACATCTGTCGATATAATCATATGATTTTTGTCCTTCATTTTACTTATTTGGTGTACTACGTTAGTTGATTTGTAGACATTGAATCAGCTTTGCATCCCAGAAATAAATCCCATTTAATCATGGTGTATGATCCTGTTAATGTACGTATTGCTGAATTCAGTTTGCTAATATTCTGTATAGGATTTTTGCATCTATCTTCATCAGGGATATTAGCCTGTAATTTTTTTTGTAATGTCATTGTCTGGTTTTGGAATCAGGGAAATGCTTGCATCATAAAATAAGCTTGAAAGCCTTTCCTCCTCTTCAGTTTTTTTGAAATAGTTTGAGAAGGATAGGTATTAATTCTTTGAATGTTTGATAAGATTCACCTATGAAGCCATCAGGTTCAAGAGTTTCGTTTGTGGGGGATTTTTTTTATTGCTGATTTAGTTTCTTCAGTAGTAATCGATTTCAAATTTTCTCTTGATTCAGTCTTGGAAGATTGTAGTTTTTTAGGAATTTACTCACTTGCATTTTGTTTATTTTTGTTGGCATATAATTGATCATAGTATTTTCTTATAATCCTTTGTATTTTTATAGTGGCAGTTATCACCTCCTTGTTTCTGATTTTATTTATTAGGTCTTCTCTTTTTCTTAATAAGTCTGGTTAAAGATTATGTATTTTGTTTACTTTTCAGAGAATCAGCTCTTGGTATCATTGACCTTTTGTTGTTTTCTCACACCTTATTTTATTAGTTTTCACTCTCATCTTTGTTATTTCCTTCCTTTCTAACTCCTTTAGATGTAAGGTTAGGTTGTTCATTTGATATTTTTATTGTTTTTTGAGGTAGGCCTGTACTATTATGAATTTTCCTCTAGTACCTCTTTTGCTGTTTCCCATAGATTTTTGGGTTGTGTTTTCATAGTTATTTGTCTCAAAGATCTTTTAATTTCTTTCTTGATCTTGTTATTAACACATTTATTACTTAGTATCAAGTTATTTAGCCTCCATGTGTTTGTGTGTTTTTGTTTTTTTCACGTAATTGATTTCTAGTTTCATAACATTGTGGTCAGAGGAGATGCTTGATACAATTTTAGTCTTAAATTTATCAAGACTCTGTTTTGTGGCCTCATGTGTTTTATCCTAGAAAATCTTTTGTGTGCACTTGAAAACAATGTATATTCTGCTGCTTTGTGATGAGTGGCCCTAATAATATCAATTAAGTCGATTTGGTCTAATGTGTCATTTAAGGCTGCTCTTTCCTTGCTGAATTTTCTATCTGTGTCATGTATCTATTGATGGCAATCTCTTTTTTAAAAATATTTTATTTATTTATTTTTAGAGAGAAGGGAAAGGAGGGAGAAAGGGAGAGAGATATGTGCAAGAAAAGCATCGATCAATTGCCTTTCACACACCCCCAGCTGAGGACCTGGCCCACAACTCAGGCATGTGCCCTGACTGGGAATCAAACCTGCAACCTCATGATTCACAGGCTGGTACTCAGTCCACTGAACCATACCAGCCCGGGTGGCAGTCTCTCTTTATACCTGTCAATATTTGCTTTATTTACTTAGGTACTCCTATGTTGGATGCATGGATCTTTATGAGAGTTATGGCCTTTTCTTGGATTGATGACTCTCTCATTATGAAATGCCCTTCTTTGACTCTTATTACAGCCTTTGTTTTAATATTCTGCCTCATCTAGTATTGCCACCCAATTTTTTTGGTTGTTCTTGTTTTTTCACCCCTTTATTTTCAGTCTGTCTTTTGATCTAAAGTGGGCCTCTTGTAGATGGCATATGTACAGGTCTTGTGTTTTTATCCATACAGCCACTGTGTGTTTCTTAATGGGAACATTTAGTCCATTTACATTTGAAGTAATTATTTATAGGTCTGTAGTTGTTGCCATTTTTATTAATTGCCTCTAAATGTTTTTATAGTTCTCAATTTCTTTGTTCATTCTCTTGTATGTTGATGACTTTAAGGGTGCTGCATTTGGATTCTTCTCTCTTTATTACTTGTACATCCTTGTAGATTTTTGGTTTGTGGCTACCATGTAGTTTGTATATAGCAAGCTGTTAATAGCTATTTATTTTAAGCTGCTTGTCACTTAAGTTTGAACACATTCTAAAATCACTGTAATTTTTACTCACCCCTTCCATTTGTATGTTTTAGTCATTTTTTACTTCTTTTGTACATGTCTTTGTGTGTAGCCCTTAATTTATTAGAGTTTGCATGAGCCTCCTACTTTTTTTTGCCTCTTAAACTTTGTATTACCTTTATAGTTGGGTGATCCACTGCATTTACTAAATGTTTGTCAGTGAGAATTCTTTCTTCGCTGTATTTTCTCATTCATACATTTTATCTTTACTTATTTATTTAAAGAAATCCCTTTAACATTTCTTGTAATACTTGTTTATTGGTGATGAACTTCTTTAGCTTATTCTTGTCTGGGCAACTTTATCTATTCTTCATTTCTAAATGATAGTTTTACTGTGTGGAGTTATATTGGTGGTAGGTTGTTGTTTTTATCACTGTTAATATTTTGTGCTCTTCCCTTATTGCCTACATAGTTTCTTTTGAAAAATTAGCTGATTCTGTTATTGTAGCTCCACTGTATATAACTAATTTATTTTTTCTTGCTACTTTTATGATTATCATTTTGTACTCTTTTATTTTTTTAAAATATATTTTATTGACTATGCTATTACAGGTGTCTCAGTTTTTTCTCTCCTTGTCCCCTTCCACTGGGTACCCTCCTGTTCCCTCCAGCAACCTAACAATCCTCTCCAGCAGTCCACCCCTTATATCCATGGGGCATGCATATAAGTTCCTTGGCTACTCCATTTCCTATACTGTTTTTCAACATTCCCCTGTCTATTCTGTACCTACCAATTTGTACTTCATAATCCCTGCAGCTTTTACCCAAAACTCACCCTTCCCACTCCCAACTGGTGGCCTTCCAAAGTATCTCTATATCAGTTATTCTGTTTCTGTTTTGATGGTTTGCTTAGTTTGTTTTTTAGATTCAATTGTCGATAGTTATGAACTCATTACCATTTTAATGTTCATAGTTTTGACCTTCTTTTTCTTAAATAAGTCCCTTTAACATTATATATAATGATGGCTTGGTGATAATGAATTCCTTTAGTTTTACCTTGTCTGGGAAGCACTTTATCTGCCTTTCAATTCTAAATGATAGTTTTGCTGGGTAGACTAATTTAGGATACAGGTCCTTGCTTTTCTTCACTTTTAATACTTCTTGCCAGTCCATTCTAGTCTGCAAAGTTTCTTTTGAGAAATCAGCTGACAGTCTTATGAGGGCTCCCTGTAGGTAACTATCTGGTTTTCTCTAGCTGCTTTTAAGATTCTCTCTTTATCTTGAACCTTGGACATTTTAATTATGATGTGTCTTGGAGTGGGCCTCTTTGCATCCATCATAATTGAGAGACTCTGTGCTTCCTGTGCTTCCTGGATATGTATGTCTATTTCCTTCACCAAATTGGGGGAGTTTTCTTTCATTGTATTTTTTTTTCAAATAAGTGTTCAATTTCTTGCTCTTTCTCTTCTCCTGACACCCTTATGATTTGAGCATTGGTATGTTTGAAGTTGTCCCAGAGGCTCCCTAGCCTGTCCTGGGTTCTTTTGGATTCTCTTTTTTCTTGGTATTCTGGTTAATTTTTTTTTTCTTCCTTATGTTCCAAGTAATTGATTTGATTCTTGGCTTCATCTACTCCACTGTTCCCTGTAAGTTTTTCTTTACCTTATTTAGTGTAACCTTCATTTCTGCCTTGTTCTTTTTTTATGCTATTGAGGTCCTCACTAAGTTCCCTGAGCATCCTAATAACCAGTGTTTTGAACTCTGCATCAGATAGATTGCTCATCTCCATTTTGTTTAGTTCTTTTTCTGCATTTTTGTTCTGTTCTTTCATTTGGGCCATATTTCTCTGTCTTCTCATTTTTGTAGCCTTCCTGTCTTTGTTCTATATGTTAGCTAGAGCTGCGTTGACTTCCTGTCTTAGTAGCTTGGACTATTGTAAAAAAGTGTACTGGTAAGTGAGATGGGGAAGAGCTATAAGTAACCACCAGGACATGGCAACCCTTGTAAACCAGGTTGATGGAGTCTCCAATATGGCATCATTGCATGCTGTGGCTGTATTTGGGGGAGGGCTTAGAAAGGGGACGGTGCCGTTGCCTGGCCTTTGGAGTTTGGTCCAGGAGTATGCTATCCACTGGTACTTGTCCTGAGGCCAGAGACTTCAGTTTCTTCCTGTTTACTGCTGGTACTCTTCCAGCTGCTGTCCTGGTGCTGAGCCCAGAGAGAGTGAGTCTGTGTAAGTCTTAGGTTCCTTGCAGGGCCTTTAAGAGGAAACTTCTTAGAATCCTAGAGTTTCTTTTTCCCGTCACCACAATGCCCACTGATTTTTATAGCCAGAAGTTATGGGAACTTATCTTCCTGGCAGTCGTTCCCAGGGCTGGGTGTTTTGGTGTGAGACTGGGATCCCTCACTCCCTAGGTGTAACTCCTGATTTTTGTCCACCACACATGGTTGTGGGACTGCCAGTTCTGGGGCTCCAGGTCTCAACGTCTCTGCCCGTTCTACCTGTATGGATGAATGTGGCTTCTTTAATACCTTGGATGTCAGATTTCCATACAGCTCGATTTTCTGACGATTCTGGGTGATACTTGGTTCGTAGTCTGGTTGTAATTTTCGCTGTGAGAGCATGAGGAAGCAAGCCGTGTTTACCTATGCCTCCATCTTGATGGGAAGTCTCTGAATATTTCTTGCAAATCCCTTCTAGCCTGCAAAATTTCTTTCAAGAAATCACCTGACAGTCTTATGGGAATTCACCTGTAGGTAACTAACTGCTTTTCCCTTGCCGCTTTTAAGATTCTCTTTTTAATGTTTATTATTTTAATTATGATGTGTCTTGGAATGGGTTTCTTTGCTTCCATCTTGTTTGGGACTCTCTGTGCTTCCTGGACTTGAATGTCTAATTCCTTCACCAAATCAGGGAAGTTTTCTTTCATTTTTTTTTTCAAATAGATTCCCAATTTCTTGCTCTTTCTCTTCTTTGGGACCTCTGTGTTGTGAGTTGGAATGCTTGAAGTTGTCCCAGAGGCTTCTTACCCTGTCCTCATTTTTTTCTTCTTCTTGTTCTGTATGGTTGCTTTTTGCTTCCTTATGTTCCAAATCATTGATATGATTCTCAGCTTCATACACTCTACTGTTGTTTCCCTGTGAGTTGTTCTTTATTTTAATTAGTGTATCCTTTGTTTGTGACTGGATTTATTTTAAAGATTTTATTTATTTTCAGGGAAGGGAAAAGATAGAGAAAAAATTATGTGTGAGAAAAACATCAATTGCTTCCTAACACAGGCCCCCAACTTGGGACCTGGCCCACAACCCAGCCATGTGCCTTCGAGAATGGATTCAAACCAGTGACCTTTTGATTCCCAGCCTAGTGCTCAGCCCACTGAGCCACACCAACCAGGGCTGACTGGATGTTTTTGAGGCTCTTGAGGCTCTTGAGGTCCTTGCTATGTTTCTTCCACATCCTTATAACCAAGTGTTTAAAACTCTGCATCCAATAGATTAGTTGTGTCCATTTCATTTATTTGGGTTTGTTTATTTATTGTTACTCAGTTACTTACAGTTGTCTCACCTTTTTCCCCTTTGCTCACCCCAATCCCATCCCCAGCTCCACTCATCAATCTTCCCTCATTGTCGGTGCATATGACCCCTCTATTCATGTTTATTTGCTTGCCCTCTACTTCTTTCCACCGTTATCCCTCTCCCCTGTCTCCTCTGGTCACTGTCAGTTTGTTCTTTATTTCCAAGTCTCTGGATCTGTTTTGCTCATCTGTTTGTTTTGTTGATTAGGTTCCACTTATAGTTGAGATCATCCGGTATTTGTCTTTCACTTCCACTTTGTTTCACTTAGCAAAATGCTGTCCAGTTCCATCCATGCTGTCACCAAACGTAGGAGTTTCTTCTTTCTGCTGTGCAGTATTCTATTGTATAAATGTACCAGTTTTTTGATCCACTCATTTACTGATGGACACTTAGGCTGTTTCCAGCACTTGGCTATTGTAAATAATGTTGCTATGAACATAGGGGTGCATAGATTCTTTTGAATTAGTGTTTCAGAATTCTTAGGGTATAATACCAACAGTGGTATTGCTGGGTCAAAAGGCAGTTCCATCTTTAGTTTTCTGAGGAAATTCCTTATTGTTTTCCAGAGTGGCTCTCCAGTCTGCATTCCCACCAACAGTGTACTAGGGGTTCCCTTTTCTCCACATCTCATCAGCACTTGTTATTTGTTGATTTCTTAATGATGGCCATTCTGACCAGTGTGAAGTGGTATCTCATTGTGGTTTTAATTTGCATCTCTCTAATGGCTAGTGATGCTAAGCATTTTTTTCATTTGTCTCTGGGCCCTCTGTATGTCTTCCATAGAGAAGTGTGTGCTAAGGCCTTTTGCCCATTTTTTAATTAGATAGTTTGTCTTCCTGGAGTGGAGTTGTGTGCATTCTTTATATATTTTGGAGATCAGACCTTTGTTCAAAGTATCATTGGCAAAATGTTTTCCATATTGTTGGTTCCCTTTCCATTCTGTTGATGTTTTACTTAGCTGTGCAGAAGCTTTTTAGTGGTGTAGCCCCATTTGTTTATTCTTTTTCTGATATCCCTTGCTGTAGGGGATGTATCAGTGAAAATATTGCTGTGTGGGATATCTGAAATTTTCCTGCCTACGTTTTCGTCTAAGATTTTTGTGATGTCGTGCCATATATTTAAGTCCTTTATCCATTTTGAGTTTATTTTGGTGTATAGCGTAAGTTGGTGGTTTAACTTCATTTTTTTGGCATGTATTTGTCCAGATCTCCCAACACTATTTATTGAAGAGGCTATTTTTACTCCATATTGTTCCTGCCCCCTTTGTCAAATATTACCTCACCATATTGACATGAATTTATTACTGGGCTCTCTATACTGTTCAGTCTATGTATCTGTTCTTTACTAGTACCAGACTGGTTTGATTATAGTAGCCTTGAAATATAGTTTGATATCAAGTATTGTGATCCCTCATACTTTGTTCTTCTTTCTAAAAATTGCTGAGGCAAGTGGCCTGTAGTTTTCTTTCTTTGTTGTGTCTTATATCTGGTTTTAGAATTAGGATAATACTGGCCTCATAAAAAGAATTTGGGAGCCTTCCCTCTCCTTGAATTTTTTGGAATAGTTTGAGAAGAATCAAGGTTAGCTCTGCTCTAAATGTTTGGTAAAATTCTCCTGTGAATTGTCCAGTCCAGGACTTTTGTGTGCTGGGAATTTTTTGATTACTGCTTCAATTTCACTAGCTGATACTGGTCTATTCAAACTTTCTTCTTCTTCTTGACTCAGTTTTAGAGGATTATATGTTTCTAGAAACTTGATCATTTCACCCAGATTGTCTAATTTCTTGGCATATATTTGTTCAGAGTAATTTCTTATGATCCTTCATAGTTTTGTGGTATTGGTTGTAATTTTGCCTGTTTTGTTTCTGATTTTATTTATTTGGGTCATCTCTTTTTTTCTTTATGAGTCTGGTTAAAGGCTTGTTGATTTTGTTTATCTTTTCAAAGAACCAGGATTTATTGATCCTGGATTTATCGATCCTTTGGATTGTTTTTTTAGTCACTATGACATTTAATTCTGCTCTGATCTTGATTATTTCCTTCTTTCTACTCGTTCTGTGTTTTGTTTGTTGTTGTTCTCTAGATTTCGTAGATATAGGGTCATGTCATTTATTTGAAATGTTTCTATCTTTTTTAGGTAGGCCTGTATGTGTTGCTATGAACGTCCCTCTCAAGACTGCCTTTGCTGTGTCCCATAAGTTTGGGGCTGTTTTGTGTTCATTTTTATTTGTTTCCAGAAACTATTTGATTTCCTCCTTGATCTCATTGTTCACCCATTTATTGTTTAATAACATGTTACTCAGTCTCCATGGATTTGACTGTTTTTGAGTTTTTCCCTTGAGGTTGATTTCTAGTTTCAAGCCATTGTGATCCAAAAAAAAATGCTTGATAAGATTTCAATTTTCTTGAAATTTTTGAGGCTTATCTTTTGTCCTATCATGTAGTCTATCTTTGAAAATGTTTCTTGTGCATTTGAAAAGAATGTGTATTTTGCTTCTTTGGAGTGAAGGGTCCTGTTAAGCCCATTTGGTCTAGTGTATCATTCAGTACCACAATGGCACTGTTGATTCTTTGTTTGGAAGATCTGTCCATTGTTGTGACAGTGTGGTGTTAAAATCTCCTACTATAAGTGTGTTGCTGTCTATATCTTTCTTGAAGTTTTCCAAGATTTTCCTTATATATTTGGCTGCTCATGTGTTCAGTGTTATCTGTTTACAATGTTTGTAGCTTCCTCATGGATGCTTCCCTTTAGAATTATGAAATGGACTTCTTTGTCTCTTTTCATGGCCTTTGTTTTGAAATCTATTTTGTCTGATATAACTGTTGCTACCTTGAGGTTTTTTTCCCTTGTCCATTTGCTTGGAATATTTTTTTTCCAACCTTCACTTTCAGTCTGTGTAGGTCTTTTGTTCTGAGGTGGGTCTCTTATAGACAGTATATGTGCAGGTCATGCTTTCTTATCCATTCAACTACCCTGTATCTTTTGATTGGAGCATTTAATCCATTTATGTTTAATGTTACTACCGAAAGGTACTTACTACAATTTTTCATATTGTATCTGTGTTCCCCTCTCTCACACTATACCTTCATCTTAAAGCAGTCCCTTTAGCATGTCTTGCAATGCTGGTTTGGAGGTGTAGTCTTTTAACCATCTCTTATTTGGAAAACTCCTTATTTTGCCTTCTGTTTTAAATGACAGCCTTGCTGGGTAGAGTAGTCTTGATTGCAGGCCTTTGTTTTTCATTACTTGGAATATTTCTTGACATTCCCTTCTGACTTGTAGAGTTTGTGTTGAGAAATCAACTGATAACCTTATCAGAGTTCCCTTGTATGTTACTGTCTGTTTCTCTCTTACAGCTTTTAAGATTCTCTCTTTGTCTTTAAAATTTGGCATATTTAATTATCCTGAAGTGCGCCTCTTTGGGTTCCTTAATTGGGACCCTCTGTACTTCCTGAACTTGCATTGCTTTTCCCCTCTCTAGGTCAGGGAAGTTTTCTGTCATTATTTTTTCAAACAGGTTTTCTATCACTTGCTTTTTTTCTTCTCCTTCTGGTATTCCTATGATTCAAATATTGTTTCATTTCATGTTCTCCTAGAGTTCCCTTAAGCTATCCTCATACTTCTTTGAGTCTTTTTTTCATGCTGTTGCTCTACCTGGGTATTTCTTCTTACTTTGTCTTTCAGCTTACTAATTTAGTCCTCTGCTTCATCTAGCCTGATGGTAATTCCTCTAGTGTATTTTTTAT
The DNA here is from genome assembly GCA_004027735.1 of Carollia perspicillata. NCBI lineage: Eukaryota > Metazoa > Chordata > Mammalia > Chiroptera > Phyllostomidae > Carollia > Carollia perspicillata. Next base: position 32,269 of record PVKM010000790.1, on the reverse strand, counting down.
TTCATATATTGTATTCTTCATTTCTTCATGGTTTTTGTTTATAGTTTCTATTTCCTTTTTCAGGCTGTTGTAGTTCCCACTCAGTTCCTTGTAATTGTCACTGAGTTCCTTGAATATCCTTATAGGCATTTTTTTGAAGTCTATCTCAATAGATTGCTTGCCTCAATTTTATTTATGCCTTTTACTGGGGATTATTCCATTCCTTTCTATTGCAGTTTCTTTCTTTGTCTCCCCATTTTAGGTGATTGTTTTTGTTTGTTCTGTATCTCAGTGTGCTTTGTTTTGCCTTCCTGTTTTCGTGGGGTGGACTTACACGGTAGGAGTTCTGTTGGACTCAGTAGTGCGATCTCTTTGATCTCCTTGTCTAAATACTCTAGGTTGTGCTTCTGTTTCTGTGGGTTCTCTTGTTATACTTGGTTTTAGTTGTTAGTGGCTTCTTTGTTGGTGGGTTCTCCTTTCCAGCGGGCTTACTGTTGTACAGATGTTGGTTAACAAAGCAGTATTACCAGACAACCAATCCTGCATCAGCAAAAAGAACCCCCTACCACATCAGCAATCTCAACCACAATTGAGCAGAGATTGATAAAAGTGAAGAGAGATTACAGATATTACAAGCTATGAAAAATGGAATATGAGATAACTGAAAGAGGGGAAAATATTATTGAGTGGTAAGAGAAAGGAGAATTGATAAGAACAGGTATAGAACCAAGGTGAAGGAAGTTAGAGAACAAAATTTAAAACAAATAAAACACAAAAGGATGATGGGAACAATGGGTTAAGAAAAGGGAGGAGTATACTATGAGGTTTGAAGTAAAATTGAAAAGATATTAGACCAATAGAATCAAAATTGCAGAAAAACCACAACAGGGTCAATAGCAACAACCACTTAATGAAGTTTAATAGAGATGGAATGGGAATAAGAATATCGTGCAAAAACAAAAAGTGAATATGAGATGTCTACTGTAAAGAAAAATGATTTTGAGAGGATGGGGGAAGCAAACCAATAAGAGTAAGGAATAAAACCCAAGTTGAGAGAGGGTGGAAAATGAAATAAAATTCCTCGCTCAACTGATCAGGGGCAGTGGAAGGCAAAATGGTGTAAAACAGAGTGAGAGTAATCTATAGGATTTCAAGTACAAAGAAATACTGAACAAATACGAGTTCTGTTGGAGAGGTGCAGCAATAAACATGGTATTTTGTCCAACTTGCCACTGTTTATAAAAGGTGGAAAAGAAATAAGACTCTTATAAGAGGGAAAAAAAGAATGTGAGCTGACTTAAGAAGGAAGAGCGCTTATGGGAAGTTAGATGGAGGAGAAATAGTCAGTGTAAGGGATCGAACATGGCATTTAATGAAAAAAATTACATTTACAACTGTAATAAAGCTCATGAAGATGGCAAAATGGATTAAGACCAGGGAAGTATTCTGTGTGTTATTTGGAATAACAATAATATGATAAAAATTTTATAATATGAATGAAAAGAATAAAAAGTAAGATACCCAAGAGTAGTAACTTATTTGGAATATGAGTGAGGTGAAAGAAGAAAAATTAAAATCAATATGAAAGGGAAAAAACAAACAAAAATAAAAAGGAGAAGAAGAGAAATTTTAAAAACATGCAAGATATTCTTAGGAAGAGCAAGGTGAAATTTGTCTCAGCTGTTGGTGTTCACCTTCTGACTTCTCTCTGGATCTGTCTCTGGTTTTCTCTCAGCTCCAGTTCTTACTATCTTACTCTTACAAAAAAAGGAAAGAAAATAAAAATCCCCCAGCTGGTTAAGCCTTCCCAGCCAGTTCTGCAGATCTTCCCAGCTTCTGTAGGCATTGGGGGTTGGGCTCTGTTTTCCCTCTTGGGTGGTTTGGCAAGAATGGGGGTACTCTGTCTGGGTTACAACAATCACAGGTACCCAGTTTCCAGCCTATGCCCTCACAGCACTGTTTGGCCCACACTCTCTACCCATTTACGCCATGCTGGTGCTGATGAACCACCTCACTTTGCACCCCATTGATCAATCTGTGAGGGGCACTGAGTGGGAGCAAATCTCGCCCACAGTCCTCCTTCTTTGTTGACCCGGCAGCAGTGTGTGCAAGATCCCTGCCCAGTGCACCTCAGTTCCCCTTTGGAAAAAATTCTCTCTTGTCACTGCTGCCACTCCGTGCCACTGCCTGGCTTTCCTCACTTTCCAACTCACTGACAAGTCCAGATTCTATCTCAGTCTCAGCCAGTCGCGGCTTACCTCTTCCCCCAGCTCCAGGTGCCACCAGGATCCCCCCCACTCTCTGGCACCAGCCAGCCTGGGACTTCTCCTCCAGTTTGGGTACAAGCAGTGGATGTGCTTGCTGTCTTGGTACCCGCCCTCCCCCACAGCGACTTTACCCGTTTAAGTCTCTCCTGGCATGATTCTGGGAATTCACTGCCCTGGGTGGGGAGGCAGCCACTGCACTGCTATCACTGACCTGGCTCTCCTTCAAGGTTTCTGGTGCCTTGCCAAGCACTTTTATCTGCCCTTCCATGCTAAGTGATAGCTTTGATAGATAGAGTAATCTTGGACATAGGTCCTTGTGTTCCATGACTTCAAATACTTCTTTTCAGCCCCTTCTTGCATATAATTTTTCTTGTGAGAAATCAGTTGATAGTTTTACGGGCACTCCTTTGTAGGTAACTATCTCCTTTCCTCTTGCTGCTTTTACAATTCCTTATCTTTAATCTTGGATAATTTAATGATGATGTGCCTTGGTATGTTCCCCTTTGGGTCCAACTTCTTTGGGACTCTCTGAGTGTCCTGGACTTCCTGGAACTCTATTTCCTTTGCCCAATTGGGGAAGTTCTCCTTTGTTATTTTTCAACTAAGTTTTCAATTTCTTGCTCTTCCTCTTTTCTTTCTGGCACCCCTATGATTTGGATTGGATGTTGGAACGTTTAAAGTTGTCCAGAAATTCTTTAGCCTCTCCTCATTTTTTTTTAATTCTTGTTCCTTCATTTTGTTCCAGTTGTTCTTCCTTTTGTTCTAAATTGTTAATTTGAGCCCCTGTTTCCTTCCCTTCACTGTTGGTTCCTTTTATGTTTTCCTTTATTTCCTTTGTGTAGCCTTTATTTCTTCCTTCATCTTATGACTGAGCTCAATCACTTCTCTGAGTGTCCAGATTACCAGTGTTTTGAACTCTGTATCAGATAGGTTGGCTATCTACTTGTTGCTTAGTTGTTTTTCTGGAGTTTTCATCTGTTCTTTCATTTAGGTGATATTTCTTTGTCTCTGCACACCTGTTTTGTTGTAAGGAGACAGAGCCTTAGATATTCACCAGGGTGGGGCAACTCTCTTTGCTGCATTGTGGTTCTGTCTGTGGGGGAGGAATCAGAGTGGGAACAATGCTGCTGGCTCACTTCACTCTAGCCCTACTTTCCAACAAACTGTCTTGTGAGATTGGAAATTTATCCCGCCTTCACAATCCCCACAGTATTTTACAGCTAGAGGTTTTGAGTCTTTAGTTTCCCAGTCAGCCAGCCCCACCTAGCCCACATGGTCCACTGCCTTGTTGGGGGTGCTCTCCTCCCCACTGCCATCTCTACCCCTCCTACCAGTCTGGATGAATGTTTCTTTAATGAATGTTTCTTTAACTCCTTGGTTGCTGGAGTTCCATGCAGTGTGATTTTCTGTCAGTTGTGGTTGTTTACTTTTTTAAAGATTTTATTATTTATTTTAGAGAGAGAGAAAGAGAGGGAGAGAAATATCAGTGTGTGATTGCCTCTTGGGTGCCCCCCACTGGGGTCCTGGCCTGCAATCTAGGCATGTTCCCTGACTGGGAATCAAACCAGCAATGCTTTGGTTCTCAGGACTGTGCTCAGTCCACTGAGCTACACCTGCCAGGGCTGTTTATTGTTTTTAAATTGGTTATCCTTCTTTTGGTTGTGCAAAGAAGTGAAGTGTTTTTACCAATGCTTCCATCTTGTCCAGAAATCTGTCTCATTTTTATGTCAGTACCCTGTCATTTTGATTACTATAGCATTATAGTATAGTTTGATATTAGATAGCATGATTCCTGCAACTTCGTTCTCCTTTCTCAAGATTGCTTTTGGTATTCAGGGTCTTTTGTACTTCCATGTAAATTTTAGGAATATTTGTTCTGTTTCTGTGAAATATGTCATTAGTATTTTGATAGAAATTGCACTGAATCTGTAGATCTCTTTGGGTAGTATGAACATTTTAATGATGTCATTTCTTCCTATCCATGAATGTGGTATATGCTTCCACTTACTTGTATCTTCTTCAATTCCTTTCTTCAGCATCCTACAATTTTCCAAGTATAGGTCTTGGTTAAATTTATTCATACATATTTTATTCTATTTGAAGTCAACATTGTTTTAATACTATAAATAAATGTTAGCTTTAGTCTTCTGGAAAAATGCATTTAAATATGCTATCTTAAATTCTAGGATATGAAAGATGGCAAGTCCAGATAGAAGTAAACGGAAGATATTAAAAGCAAAAAAAACAATGCCTGCCAGTTGCCGGAAGCAAATAGAGATCCTCAATAAGTCAAAGAATGTTGAAGCACTGAAAACAGCAGCAATTGGGAATAATGTGTCAAGTGATAATCAGAATTCAAGTATTGGTGTCATAAATAACAAGTGTAGACATTCTGAAAATGACGCTCCCTCACTGGACTCTACCAAAAATTCAGTATGCTCGCGAAAAAGTAACGTAGTTTCTCAGAATTTGATAAAACCACTAGAACTTGGTTTGGAAACAAGATTGCAGTACATTGAAGAACAAGTTGTATGCCTTTACCAAAAGCCAAGTAAACCAATAGAATCTCCCAGGAAACTGCCTACACAAGATGCAAAAGATTCACAAAACACTTCTGAAAACCATTTTGAGAATCAGGCAAATGTAACAAGATCCTTTTTTGAACAGCACGAAGTGGATTGTAATCTGAAATCCACTAGTGATCCACGCAGTGTATTGAGTGGTATAGTTCAAATGCCAGAGTCTACACTAATCAGTTCCTTGAATGATAAGCGAATTGATAAGATGGTTTCCCAATTAGAAACACATTATAAAAGGCAAAATGACATTTTGACTTTAAATTCAGACACCCATTTTGTCCCTATTGATAAAACATGTACGGTGGTAAATTCAGTAATTTCTAGTAACTGTACAGCTGACATTTTGAAAGGTGAAGAATCCTGTAGAGCCTGTCATTCCAGCATTTCAGATTGTGAAAATACAGACTCAACATGGCTGTCGTCACTTGACACAGATAGGAGTAACAGTAAGTGTATACTTGTACACCTTTTGTGCAAATCAAAATAATCACTCTTTGCGGGGATTTTATAGTCTCAGATGTAGAAACAGAGTGTGTTCAGGGTGGGGAAAAAGTAGGTTTATAGTTTTTCACATAGAAAATAACAATAATCAATAAATAATTGTATAAGAATAAACTGTTTTGCATACTCACAACTGTAAATGCACTTTTTCTCCACCCTATATAGGGAAAAAAGTAGACAATGATAATAATTATTTGAGTATCTTGTTTCTTAACCATTCTTGGTAGGGTGGGGAAATGGTATCTTCTAGGTCCAAAGGGAAGTAAACTCTGTCAACTCAGTAAACTCAGTCATTTTTCCATGAGAGTGCAAAAAAATCAAAAGGTAGTTCATGGCATTTGTTTGGTTTATTTCATCTACACCCTTTTTTATTTTGAAGTTTTATTTATTAGATTAATAGGTTAGTTGAAAGAAAGTGTGGGTTTTTTTAATTGTTGGCAAACCCATTTTATTTTTTATAGAATTGACCTGTAAATCATATGCCGAGTTTGACCTGATATATAGTAAGAATATATACACATGTACATATGTGTGTGTGTAGAGTGAAACACATCAAATAATTATTAACCAATGAAGCTTTAGGGTTATGAAATCATTAAATTACCTAAAGTACATTTCATTAGAAGTAGGGTGTTTTGTAGTTTAATGAAATATGAGAAAAAAACGATTTTATAGGATAAATCTTGTGTTTTTGTCTAGGCTACAGAATGATCATTAACAAGATCAATTTAAAATTGCTTGAAAATAGAGTCTCCTGTGAAAAATATGTAGGACTGCCTAAGTAACTGTTTATAGATATTGCGACCACTTAAGTAACTATAAATATGTAGAGGATTAAGTGATACCATTTATTTGATTTTTGTCAGTATTAAATAGATGATACGTGTGTATTAAACAAGGTTGGAGGGCAAGTGCATCTGAGACCAGAACTCTACTTAGGATATTCATTAAAAAAAAAAAACATTGTCGCAATTTTGTATACAATTGCATTTTCTAAAAACTGCTGCCGTGATCACATGTTAGTTTTTTCACTTGCTTAGAGGGTTCCTAAATTAGAGAATTTCCCTGTTTCCTTCATTAGAAGGAATATTTTTATCTCTGATCTCTTCCATCTCCCCAAGGCCATAATCAAAAGAAGAGGATGTTTTCAGAAAACAAAGAAAATGTTAAGCGCATGAAAACTTCAGAGCAAATTAATGAAAATATTTGTGTAGCTCTGGAAAAGCAAACAGCATTGGTGGAACAGGTAAAATATTGGTACTTAAATATTTGTGTCAGAAACTTTTACGATTGATTAGTTAAAAATGTTAAAATTTAATTAATCTCCATAATGACTTAGTACAGATGATTTTAACTTGATGCAAAACTGGTATATTAGAACTGAATTAGCAGATGGAGTTATTAGGGGAAGATAATTACAATATTTTACATTTCCAAAATATTGCTAGTTTCTTGAGGATGATCCAGTGCAGGGTAACCAAGGGTAGAGTGCTCTGGTAGTAAGAGAAGGGGCTTAAATCTCTTCGTGAGTTAGATACTACATGGCCTTGAGCTTTCCTGAAAAATATAATTTGTACTGGTAATGGTGTTCTTTGGTCTGCATCTATAGCGGTTTGTGGACATTATCACAATTGATCACTATTTCCTAGACTTAGACAACCCAAAAGTTCATTACAAAGTCCTGTTACATTCAGGTTTCCTTGCCCTACTTTTCAAGTTTACACAGATATGCTGTTATTAGCTGACATTTTACTTTATAGTATCATTAAATACATGTTTTGCTTTTCATTGTTGTCCCATATCATCTCATGGTATTACAATTTCTATACATGTCTGATCAACTCTTAGTTTAAGTGTAATGAGATTCAATTTTAGTAGGTCCTGTTTCAGTCATCATTTTTCCTATTTTACTGTGCATATTTACCACTAGAATGCCACAGCTAAAGTCATTAAGTAGTAAATTAATGCCTTGATGGCTGTAATGGAACAAAAAAAAATGTCCCAATTCAAACTATCCTGCTAACTGCATGAGAAACAAAAGCACTACTACTTTTTAAAACAGACCATTACAATTATATAGTTACATATTATAAAAATATGTATTCACACAATACCTGGAAGTCTTTTGAAAGACTCATGCAGAACCAGCTTAACAGATGGGTCAATAGTTTTCCCTTTCTACTTCCTACTCTCTTCCAGGAAGACCAAAAGAGACACTAATAAAAAATATGTAAATATTCTGTTGTTTGCAGGGAAGAGGTAGCATAATTATGGTAAGCATTGGATGTAGTTTAAGCAAAAGATTGGCAATTACTGTGTGACTTAGTCCAAGTGATTGGTGGCTGAATTCAGAAATATGGACACATAATTACAAAGTAATCCTTGGAAGTGTTCATTTCAATGGCATGGAAAAATCAGGGTTTTCATTCATTATTATCTGCCTTACAAAATAGATGGTCAAAGTTGACACAGAAAATAGTCCTTTCCAGTGATGTTTAAAGAATGTAATTTATCTTCCCACTCTACCTCCATCTATCCCCTACCTGGAAATTTCTTGCACAATCTCCAGAAACAACTTGAGTTTTAGCTAATTCCTATCTTTTTACCTATCTCTGAATTACTAGCCTAGCTTACCCTCATTTGATGTTTTGATTCCTGTCCAAACAGTAAACTTTCTAAAATGCATCTAAATTAAATAAACTACATGGTTTTCTCTTGATTGAATCCCAGTGGAATAGGGTCTCCCATTCTGACATTGTTCTTGCCTGCTGAGATAGTCCTGGAATTGGTGACTCTTCTTTTGAGGTTTCTTAAGGATCTTTGCCTAGTTGGTTCTGATTAAATTACTGAAGTAGAGGGGTTTTTATTCTAATACACAATTTTGTTACTCTACCCACCATTTTAGAAAGTTGAGGCATATTGAGGATATATAATTGCTGGTCTTATTCCATTCTTTAGGCCACTTTGTCATCTCTAAATTGGACCTAGGACTTCCATCTGATTTTATAATTTGGACACATTACTATTGGCAGAAGACATTCAGGAGGTGGAGGTTATTGTGTCTGCCTTCTGTATAAGGAACAATACCAGTAAATGAGAACAAATGTCAACCTAACCAAGAATAATTACCCCTTGGTGGCATTTAATCCAAAATAATCAAGTTATCAGAGTCTGCCTCCATCTGAATTACCAGGAGTACTTGTTTAAATTGTGGTTTCTTGGGCTCACTCAAGAAATAGCTGAAGACTGTTGTTTTAGACTGCTCTTTCCTCAAACTTAACTGATAAGAATCACTAGTAATACTTGTTAATTATGTAACTTTTCAGTCCCCTTTCTAGGAAATTCTGTTTGTTGAATCCAGGAGAGGGACTAGGAATTTGTGATTATAACAAGTAACCTTGTGGTTCTTCCTCACCAGGGAAGTTTGACAAACACTGTGTGGCTTTTGCTTGTCATCAAAACAGTATTCCCATATTCAAAACAGATCTTTCTCCAAGGTTCATCTGTGTATGAACTTCACATATTGACCCCATCTAGTAAACTTGCAAGCATGCAGTAATCCATAAAAACCACACATGGGTGAGATAATGACTGTCAGTGAAAATAGTATGTGTTTTACGCATTTATTTACATAACACATATTTTAAGCACTTATTAATTTAATCAAGTATTTAAGAGTTGTGAAAGTAATGACAATCATGTCTAATGTTGAGAAACTGTTGAAGAAATCTTAATGAAACATTATAGAAGAAATCAAGTAGAAATAGTGTTGAAGAACAAGAGCAATTGAACATGAGAAGGAAAATCCTTGGGAATAATCAAAATTGCTGAATATGTGACTTAATCATCCAGGTGATATCAGTATATAAGAGTGTAAGGTGGAAACTTCGTGTTTCAATTTTGAGCACCAAGAAGCAAATGCCATATTTTTTGGACCATAAGACACACTTAGGTTTTAGAGGAAGAAAATAGGGAAAAAATTTTTTAAGGGAAAAGAAGTTTGAAGCAAAAAACATGGTAAAATATTTAATGACATAAATAACATAATATTTCACCAATGTAAATATAAACAGAACTCAACAGCATCATTAACAACCATTATTCCTCCCAAATTTGGGGGGGGGATGTCTTATAGTCTGAAAAATAAGGTAATAGGATAAAGTTGTAAATACAGCTACTAAATACTTTAAATGTATTATGTATAGCTATTAAATACTATAAATGTATTATGACAGGTTTTGTCATTATGATAGACTACCTTCTCTGTTACAAAAGTTGCTTACAAAACCATACACATTGACCAAATAACTACAGTAGATGTTTCTGAACGTATCTCTAGTCAGAGCTGTGCATATCATTGGGCACTGAGATTAAATATGCTTCTTGAAAATAGGCCAGTCTCTTTGCTAAAAAACAGCCAGATAATGAAATGCATCCATATTTCATGTCATAGCTATCATGATCTCTTAGAATAGCATACATTATGCTAGATGACATAACACCACATAATTGTCCCTGCAATTTTAACAATAAGTCGCCCCCTATAAAACTATATTTATAACTTATCTTGTATATTTAGTTCCTTTCATATCAGTTCAGTGTTGTTTATCTTTTGGAGCTCTTCCGAATGTTGTTTATAATGTTCTTATAAAAATCCTATGAGCATCTGTCGTTCAATATTGTATCACCTACACATTTGTGAACAAGAAAAATGAAGTTCAGAGATGCTGTGACCTCCCAAATGTCGTATAACTGTTAATGGCAGGGTCAAAGGTGAAACTTGCATAATTTGCTAGATCTCTATTAGAGACAAATTAACCATTTTCATTGGGCTCTGTTTTTCAGATAAGTGGAGTTCCTTTCAGTGGAGTAGTAGGTTTAAATTATGGTCATTAAAAAATATAAATGGGATATAGGCTTTTATTGCCCTTTAATATGTATTGTGGAATTCAACTGAAACTATAGGAAACTAAAATAAGCTTTAGGAAAATAAATTTATTAGGTGTGTTTTGCTGAATTTGATATTCAAGTTTTATAAAACTTACTGGTATAATAGTATAAGTATAAATATATACGTATATTGGTTACAGAAAATCCAGAAGAGAACAAAGCTATTTTTAAGCAGTAAAGAATAAAATTGCTTTTAAATTTGAAACATGGGGTGTTTTGGTTTTTATTTTAAAATTCTAGGTCAGACATTTGATTCAACAGGAGATCTGTAGTATAAATTACAAACTATTTGATAACAAACTGAGAGAATTGACTGAACGCATTGGGAAGATACAGTGCAGGAATAAACATGAAGCAATAGCTGATGATCTCATCGTAAGTTTCTAATTTCATTTGATTTCACTTGAGTCATTTTAAAAAGTAGAATTTGGTGATATTTTATATGTTAGGAAAGGAAAACAATAAAGCAGACCCAAATATCCCTGGCATAAGCCTGATGTACCAGATTTCTATAGGTAAAGAATTGATTATATCACAGCAATATTGGCCCTTGACAAATACTTTTAGAAATGTCATCTGTTCCATACCAGTTGACAGGCTTTATAATACATAGGCAGTTTCTTTTAATTCAAAATGTATTCTGTATTAGAGCTTATACAAGCAGTTTCAAGGGCTGGGGGAGTTGTGTGTGTGTATGTGTGTGTTTTAGGGTTACTTGCTGATTAGTGTTTCTACCAACATTAATTTTATTATGGACCAATTAGAAGTTTGGTGTTCTTATTTTTCATTCTAGAATGTCATACTAGCATCAAACATGATTTTTTTCATTGAGTTAACATTGGTTTATAACATTATATAAAGTTTCAGCTGTACATTATAATTCAGTATCTGTATATGTTGTAGTGCACTTAGTCTAGTCCCAAAAGTCTAGTTTCCATCCATCTCCATACTTGGACCCTGTTTACCCATTTCACCCTCCTCCAAACCCACTCTTTCCCTCTTGTAACCACCAATCTGTTGCCCATAGCTAAGTGTTTTGTTTTGTTTTGTTTTGTCTGTTTTTTGTATACGTGAAATTAATACAGTTTTGGTCGTTTCTGTCTGACGTATTTCACTTAGCTATGACACCGTGAAGGTTCATCCATGTTGTCACAAATAACAATATTTTATTCTTTTTAATTGCTGCATATTATTTCATTGTACATACACCACATCTTTTTCCTTTCATCAGTAGGATTTAAATCTTTGGTTTATATATGAACTTCTGATTTATTTGGGTGTATGTTTAAGTTTCTCAAAACTGCTTTGGAAATAGTTTTCTCTCCAACTATGTATATTTTTAGTACTCTGGTTACATATTTACTTGTTTTTCTCTTCTAGGCAAGAGTAGCAAAACTTCAAAGGCGTATTAAAAAAGTATTGTTATCTCAAAGGAATTGTTTGGATCCAAACATGTTACCCAGTAATACAGACTGTAAGGTCAGTATAAACACATAGGAATTTTATTAACTTTTTTAGCCCACATTATAGTTATTGGATTATAAGGAATGAATGTGTTTCCGAACTCAGAGGGATTAAAAGATAATAAATTGATACTTAGAATGTTCCTGTAACTTTATCTCTGGGGAAGATACCCTTAGGTAATCAAAAGTAAATGCCACATGTATTACTTTAATAAGGTAAGTAGAGAGGGGATTTCTGATTGCCTAGATTATCCACCTTCCCACCATTTTATCATGGTGATACATATACAGCGAAGTTGAAATAATTTTACAGTGAACCCTTGTATACTTACACCTAAATTCTACCTTTATTATTTTAATAATTTATTTTTCTCATTATCTGTCAATCTAGTCATCCATTAAGCCATCTTTATATATGATATATTAAGTAAATATATATTTTGTATCAAAATATACTTGGCAATATGCACATAAAACATGTTAAGATAGGTGTCATTAAGTAGAGTTTAGTGTCTGTTTATATTTTTATATAAAATTCAGATGTAATCTTCAGTGTACATTCACTGGATTTCTTTTTTCTTGTAGTGTCTTTATTCATTTTGGTATTATATTTATGCTATCCTCAATAAATGAATTGGGAAGTATTCCTTCACGTTTTTCGAAAGTGTGTAAGATTTTTATTACTTCCTTAAATGTTTGATAGTATACACCTCTGAGCTTTCTTTATAGGAAAACTTTCTCTTCAAAATTCAGTTAATAGGTGTAAGGCAATTCAGATTTTTATATTTCACTTTGCATAAGTTTTGTAAGCTCTTTTTTGGAAGGAATTTATTCATTTTATCTAAGTTGTTGAATATTTTAGCATAAAACTATTGATAAAATTAAATTCCCTTGTTAATATTTGTAGGTCTGTAGTGACATACTCTCTTTCATTTCTGATACTTATAAGCTGTTTTTTCCGTAATCAGTCTTGCTAAGAATTTTAAAATCGTATTCACTCGCTATCACTTGTATCTTTTCTATTTTTTATTAGTTTCTTTCTCTTACATTGGATATAATCTTTTTCCAGCTTCTTAAGAAAGAGCATTAATTTTTACCAGAAAATGTTTAAAGCTATACATTTCCTTGTAAGCACTGCTTTTTCTTTTATCTTCTCAGTATTTTCTCAGTGCAGAAGATGATATATTTGATAAATTGTATTTTTGTTTTCTGTCAGTTCAAAATAATTTCTGATTTCCCTTATGGGTATTGTTCTTTGTCTTAGTTCTTTGACTGTTTAGAAGTGTATATTTAATTTCCAAAACATTTGGTGCTTCTCTAGTATGTTGTTTTTACTGATACCAATTTCATTTTGGTCTGAGAACATACTATGTAAAATTTCAAACTTGAAAGTTAACTAATACTTATTTTTGTAGTCCCAGGTATAGTTTCCTTTGGTGAATGTTTCATGTATACTTAAAAAGAATGCTAGGTGTAATATTCTATAAATGTCACTTTTGAGTTAATTGTGCCAAGGTGATTGAGAGTGGCGAATAATGGCCATGGAAAGATGTCCATGACCTAATCCTCAGAACGTGTGAAAATCATACTTTACATGATAAAAGGACCATATAGATGGGGAGATTATTCTCAGGGCTTGGTACTCATAAGAGTACTTATAAACTGGAGTCAAGAAGGTCACAGCAGAAGAAAGAGATGGGACAATGGAAGCAGAAGTTGGAATGGTTGCATTGAAAATGGAGGAAGGGACTGTGTGCCAAAGAATGGTGGCAGCTTCTAGAACCTGAGAAAAGGAAACAGATTCTTCCCTGAAGTCTCCAGAAAGGATGCAGCCCTGCAAACAACCTGATCTTGGCTTAGTGAAACTGATTTCAAATATCCAGCCTACAGAACTATGATGGAATACATTTCTGGTTTAAACTACCCAGTGTGTGATAATTTGTTACAGCAGCCTCAAGAAACTAGTACAGAACATGGTACCAGGGCATGTGGCATGCTGCTACAACAAATAGCTAAAAATGTGGAAGTGGATTTGGAATGGGGTGATGGATAGAGGCTGGAAGAATATTGAGGAGCATGATTTTTTAAAATCCTGGATTTCCTTAAGCAGACTCTTAGTAGAAATGTAGATGTTAAACACTGCAAGTGAGGGCTCAGAAAGGAAATGAGGAGCACCTTAGAGAAAACCTATATAGTCAAAGAGAATATCTAAATCTTCATAAAAAGACTTGGTAAAATATGAACATTTAAAATCACAGTTGGTAAGGACTCAAGAGGAAATGGGGAAAGGAGATTCTTGCTACGTAGTGGCAGGAAGCTTAGCTGAATTGTGTCCTACAGTGATACGGAAACAGGACTTGTAAGTGATGAACTTGGATTTTTATTAGGCTAACAGATTTTTTAGCAAAGTATGGAAGGTTTGGCTTGGTTTCTTGCTGCTTATAGTGAAATCTGACAAGGAAGAGGTAAATTGAAGGAGGAACTGTTTAGCCAAAAGGATCCAGGAGGACTTGATTTGGAAAATTCTAAGCTTACTCAGATTGCATAAGATCCTAAAACATGATCTGGAGAGAAAGCCATTGGTGTATCAGGACAAGCTTTTGCCTAGTGCCTTAGAAAAATCAAAAGGTCAGACCATTCATTTACACAGAGAGCTCTTTGAAGAGATTAGGCATTTGACTCTCTTTCAGCACACAGTTACCCTGTTTAGATTTAGAGTGTACATCCTGGACTGCTTATGTGAGTTATAGTTCAGTGACAGTTTACTTTTCTAAATTTTTTCAGTGCTCTCCTGGTTGGCTTTATTCTGCTGGCTCCACTGGCTCTCCTGTACAACCCAGCAGGTCCTGCCTGGCTTTCCCAGTGATGTTGGTTGGGAAGTTCAGGAAATGTTGGCCTATGGTCACTGCCACTACAGTAGATTAGGCCTGCAGCTGCCCCACATGAAGAGCAGGAACACTGCTGATGCCTCAGTAGTCCATGCCCACTGTTGTAGCAAGTACGGGAAGATGTCCCTACTGACACTGCAGTGGATTTGGCCCACTGCACTTCCAGGTGTGGAGTTCTGGGGATTGGTTCCTGGCTAGCTTTTGATAACATTCCTAATGTAGCCAGTTAGAGCCCATGCTACAACATGTGTCAGGTGGGAACCCAGCTGACACTATGGCTGCAGTGAATCTGGCTGCTGATTCTGCAGGTGTGCAGTAGGGGGGTCTAGCCAACACTGCTCTGGGTTTTGGGAGTAGGACAGGTCCCTGGCCTTTTTGGCATACATTGCAGGATATATAGGTAATAAAAAGAAAACTCAGGTAATTCTGTGGAGTTACTCCTCAATCTTGAGGTCCCCAGGCAGTCTACCCTTTTCTTTCCACTTTTCAGAGGCATTTTATGATCATCCATTGAATTATTTCTAAGGCATTTAGTTGTGCTTTGAAGAGAAGAGTAGGGTAAAGTGAGTCTGTGCCATGTTGTCCTGGAATTAATAGAGTACCAGTTCTGGTACCAGAGTACCAGAACTTGCAGTTATTTTCCATTGTCTGAACCTATTTCTGCATATAAAATCTGTACATGTAATACAGCGTTTCAGAATTCTGCCTTTGTGTATCTGCATTTTTGTTCATGTTACCCATCAGGGAAGTCTGTGAGTTGGGCAATCAATTGATCCTTTTGTATTGATTAATATATACAGATTTTAAATACTGCAAGTTCTTGACCAAAGCATGGGCTAAAGGTTTCAGCTCCAAGTTTTAAACAAAATTCATTGACTAGAAGAGCAAGTTGAAATTTTCTTTATGTATGGTCTTCACTCATTATTAAAAGTGAACAAAAGTCAAAAAGGTTCTTTGTTAAATTCTAATGTTTATTAGTTCTTAAAACTTAGTTTAATAGTAATAAAATGTGTCTAAATACTTAGGTCAGTGATTTTCAACCTTTTTCACCTCATGACACACATAAACTAGTAATTCTGTGACATCAAAAAATACAGTTTTTACCTGGCAAAAAATAGCTATAATTTTTATTCATTCACACCAGAGGGCCATTGTTGTGTGGACTGTTGTCATTTTTTTATTTGTCAACCTGAAGGAAAAGAGGTCAGTGTCCCTGACTAGTCAGTTACTGCATCTTTTTCCCCTTTATTTATTTTTAATATTTTATTTTAAGTATATTTTATTGATTATGCTATTACAGTTGTCCCATTCTTTTTTCTCCCCATAACTCCCTTCTACCCAGTACCCGCATTCCTTCCAGCATTCTCCCCCTTTTGTTCATGTCTATGGGTCGTACATATAAATTCTTTGGCTTCTCCATATCCTATACTATTCTTAATCTCCCCCTCTCTGTTTTGTACCTACTATTACGCTTCTTATTCCCTGTACCTTCCCCCAATTCTTCCCCTTACCCCAGCTTGCTGATATCCCCCATGTGATCTCCATTGCTGTGATTCTGTTCCTGTTCTAGTTATTTGCTCAGTTTGTTTTTGTTTTTTAGGTTTAGTCGTTGATAGTTGTGAGTTTCTTGTCATTTTACTGTCCATAGTTTTTACCTTCTTTTTCTTAGGTAAGTCTCTTTAACATTTCATATAATAAGGGCTTGGTGATGATGAAATCCTTTAACTTGACTTTATCTGGGAAGCACTTTATCTGCCCTTCCATTCTAAATGAAAGCTTTGCTGGATAGAGCAATCTTGGATGTAGGTCCTTGCCTTTCATGATGTGGAATACTTCTTTCCAGCCCCTTCTTGCCTGTAAGGTCTCTTTTGAGAAATCAGCTGATAGTCTTATGGGAACTCCTGTGTAGGTAACTCTTCTCTTGCTGCTTTTAAGATTCTCTCCTTATCTTTAATCTTGGCTAATGTACTTATGATGTGCCTTGGTGTGTTCCTCCTTGTATCCAACTTCTTTGGGACTCGCTGAGTGTCCTGGACTTGCATGTCTAGTTCCTTCACCAGAGTGGGGAAGTTCTTCATTATTTTTTCAAATAAGTTTTCAATTTGTTGCTCTTCCTTTTTTCCTTCTGGCACCCCTATGATTTGGATGTTGCAACATTTAAAGTTGTCCCAGAGGTTCCTAAGCCTCTCCTCATTTTTTTGAATTCTTCTTCTGTTATGGTTGAATGTTTATTTCTTCCTTTTGTTCCAAATCATTGATTTGATTCCCAGTTTCTTCCCTTTACTGTTGGTTCCCTGTATATTTTTCTTTATTTCACTTTGTATAACCTTCACGCTTCCTTTATTTTTTCAGCTGTAGTCAATCATTTCCGTGATTCCTAGTGTTGTGAACTCTGCATCTGATAGGTTGGCTGTCTCTGTGGGTTGCTTAGTTCTTTTTCTGGAGTTTTGATCTGTTCTTTCTTTTGGGCCATATTTCTTTGTCTCTTTGGTTTGTCGATGCACTTGTTACATTGTAAGGGGCAGAGCCTTAGGTATTTTCCAAGGCAGGACAACCCACTTCACTGCATTATGGCACAGTATGTGGGTGAGGGGTCAGAGAGGAAACAATGCCACTTGCTTAGCTCTCACCCTGTTTTCAAGAGGTTGACAGTTTTTCCCACTGCCACAACTTGCACAGGTTTTTATAGCCAGAGGTTCTGAGGCTTTATTTTGTCCAGGCTTGAACCCTGGGTTGCACAGACTATCTCACTCCCCAGTTGTTTCTCCTACTTTATCTACACGCAAATGTGGGACTGCCCAGTCCACCAATGGCAGCCTTGCAATGCGTTCTGTCCACCCTGGCTGGCTGTCTCTGTCCCTCCTATCAGTCTGAATGAATGTTTCTTCTTTAACTCCCTGGTTGTCAGACTTCTATACAGGTCAATTTTCTGGTAATTCTGGTTGTTTTTTGTTTTATGTTGGTTGCTTCCTTCTTTTGGTTATGTGAGAAGGCTAATCATATCTACCTACTCCTCCATCTTTGCTGGAACTCTTAATGTTTTATTATTTGTACTATTACGTTGTCACATTCTTTCCCCTTTGCCCCCCTCCAGTCATATTGCACCTTTTAAATTTTCTTGTGGCACACTGTTTGAAAATCACCGACCTAGGTGTTTGTTTTTCCTTCCTTTCATTCAAGCTGGGAAGTTAATTTGCACTATCATTATTATATCTCTGAAGTATTTTTTAAAAGGAGTCATGGTCATCAGCTATTGAAATACATATAGTTTAATATATGTTTTGCCATCTGTATGCAAGACTATTTTAAGAACATTTTCTAAGTTAAAGTTTACCTATCAATTTTGTGTGAAAGAACAAAATGAGTAACCCTTTCCTCAAATGCTTTTACCTCACCCAATTAACAGGTTGCAAATTCAGAGACTTTAAATTTGGTTAAGAACCCAGAGTCCATTACTAGTCCGGATAAAAGAAAGACTTCTGTGAACTCTGCACCTTCTAACCCTTCAGAAAAAGCAAGTGAAAAGATTGATTTGTCACAGGATCATGATGAGGCTGTTTCTGAAAGGTAAGCATTTCCACAAAAATGCATCAACTTATTTATCTAAATACTTGCTTATAAACACATACCCTTTTGTCAGTTAATTATAAAATAGCTTAAAGCTTCATGTTTATATGAACACTTTTTTATTATGAAGGACTAGAGTGGGTTCTTCAAAGCTTTTATTTTTGTTTTCACAGTACTAAATAAAATTTTGAATTGGTTAGGTGTCAGGTATTTACTGTGATGCTTTCCACCTTTGGTATGGTGACTGGAGTGATCAACTGGAGCACTCCCCTAATTTCCAATTCCGCATGTGGAAAAGTCAAGGCTATGTGAAAGAGTGATTTTAAAAAATTGCACAAAGGAAAGACTAGGGAAAAAATGCCTAAGTAGTATCATAACTTCAAATTACAGGGAACAGGTTAAATTATTTGCATTATTGAGTCACAAAGCAGCTGAGACATTTTATCTCTGATGCAGTTTAAAAGATTTTGGGCTTATAGGGAAGAAGTAGTTTAGTTTTACAAAGCAACATGATTGATGGTCCTGGCCTGGATTAATTTTCAAGGAGGTAGGGCTGCACTTTAATAAATTATTTTCTCTTCGCTAGTGATTCTCAACAGTTTGAAGCTTTATAGTATTATTTACTTACTCTTAAAATTCATTTCTTAAAATGTCCTGTGGTATTGTTTTTATATGTTAATTTATACTTCAGCTTTTAAAAAGAGGAAAATATATAACCAAATTAAGTGAATTAAATGATGGTCATTGTTTGAGAAACATACCCTTTCCTCTGAATAATTATGCTTACTCAAGGATGAATAAAACAAAGGAGAAGTCATAATAGTTCACACCAGGGGTGTCTAACCCTCAGCCCGAGGCCACATGTGGCCAAGGATGGCTATGGATGTGGCCCAACACACAATCATAAATTTACTTAAAACATTTTGAGTTTTTATAGTAATTATATATTTCAATGTCATATAAAATAAATGGACATAAACTCTCACTATTTGTATGCATAAGTGGCTTCAGTTTCATGCCAGTGTTCGGCTTCCAGTGTGTTATCTTCTAAGCACAGACAAAATTGACATCATCAGACATTATACATGTGCTCGTGGTGATTTAGCACGGCAGCAATTATCAGAAATATTTCAACCTACTGTTGCAGTATCAGGCATATAATGTTATTTAGAAGTCAGGTAAGCATTCTTATTTGATTATTAAAGGTACTTTCACACCTCGGCGGCATCTGACACATCACCTGCCACTCTTTAGAAGCAGCCCTCTGCTTTACCCTGCATTGGCAGCTGAGGGCTATGGAAGGGCCCAAACTTTACTTTTTTATTTTCCTGTCAATTAATTTTCGTACTAAAAGTAAGTAAAGTCCCTTATCTATTATATATTTACTCCCAGCCTAACATCTACAATGTCTCAAAAGGAAAAAGAACCCCAAAAAAGAAAAATTACAAATGACTACTTTTTTGTTGAGGCACATAGTAAGGTACTCTGCTTAGTTTGTGGGGAATTTGGTGCAAGTTTTCAAAGACTGTAATTGGAAAAGGCATTATATGCAAAAACATGCTGCCAATTCAATGCATATGAAGGTTTGTGTTGCAAGGACAAAATGGTGGAACTGAAGAAAGTCTGTCTTAAAAATTTCTTAAGAAGTTACAACTCAGGTGGATTCCACTGTAAAACTAGTTATGTGGTAGCATATTTAATAGCAAAAGAAAATCAAAACCACTTACTGATAGTAAGTTTATTAAGCAATGAATAGAAAGTATGGCAGATATAATTTGCCCTGAAAAAAGGGTGGATGTTTCTAAAATCAGTTTGTGTCACCAGATTATAGCCAGGCAAATTTGAAGAAATTAGAAAATCTATTGAAAGAAGTTTGGAGAGTAAAGCTGCTAATTTTAAATTTTATGCTCTGGCAATGGATGATAGCACTGATCCTACAGCTACAGCTTAACCTACCATTTTTATTAGAGGTATTGATGATGACTATAATGTCACTGAAGAAATGGCTTCTTTAATGCCACTAAAAGATACAAATAAAGAGATTTATATGAAGCAGTAAAAAATATGTTAAAGTGATTTTCTTTGTCCATTATCAACATATCTGGTAGAGTTACTGATGGTGGCCTAGCCATGGTAGGTAAAAGAGGGGAATTTGTAAAATTAATAGAAGACTATGCAATTACCACCCAAAACTCACATTTGATGAACTATCATTACATAGTACATCAAGAAAATTTATGCACAAAAGTTTTAAAAAATGGATAACGTCATGCAAATCATCAAGACTAAATTTCATAAGAGCCAAAGGATTAGGATTGAATCATTGCCACTTCAGGAATTCCTTAGAAGTATTGATGCTGACTATGGTGACATCATTTACTTTTCAGAAGTATGATGGCTAAGTCCAGGCCAGATGTTGAAAAGATTTTATGATTTGCGACATGTTACCAAGTCATTTACGGTATCAAAAAACAATTGTGCCTGAACTTGATGATGAAAACTGGCTTACAGATTTAGCATTTTTAGTGGATTTAACTGCCCATTTAAAGGAGTTAAGCATGCATTTTCAAGGTGAAAACCTTATCAGTATCACGTTTCAAACCATAACAGTGTTCCAAATGAAACTGAAATTATGGCAAACAATTTATATATTTCACTGGCTGAACATTGGCTAAACGCAGTTCTGTGAATAGCAAAAAATATGCAGCCTTGCTTTTTGATTTGATTCAATGATTTGAAAACAAATTTCAAGATTTCCAGGAAAATAATATTTTGCTATATTTGTGACCCCATTTTCAGTTGACATAAACATGTTACCTGCCAATTTTCAAGTGCATAGAGCTGCAATCTGACATTTAATGTAAAAATTGATTGTGTCTCTTTATTGGACTTTTATAGGTCCTATCTTCCCAGAGACAAATATCCCTTGCTTCACAATCATGCCTCATTCATGTCATCGCTATTTGGCAACTATTTTCAAGAATGAAAGACATTAAGAGTAAAATTGGAACCAACATGTCTGATACCTTGAGAACTCACTGAGAATTGCAGCTACTTCTAACAAGCCAGATATTGATGCACTAGTTTCTCAAATTCAGTGTCAAACATTCCACTAATTTTATGTTGCCCTTTTACTTTTATAATTAAAAAGATTTTTTAAATCAGTGATATTACTTAGATATGTATATTTTCTATATTAGTGATCACAAACTTGGGACCTGCTTGACAATTTAAAAAGATTATCAAAAAGGATGGCTGCATAATTAGGGTTATTATGTGAGGACTTTTTTGCTTATCTGTGGTGGCAGATATCATGAAAATTACGCACAGACCTTTGTTTTGCTCATCAGTTTTTGTTAGTGTTTGTATTTAATGTGTGGCCCCAGACAGCTCTTCTTCTTCCAGTGTGGCCCAGAGACACCAAAAGATTGGACATCCCCGATCTACACCATTTGTAGTAGATTCTTGATGTTTGGGAATATACATGCAGTTTTGACTCTTTGGAGGAAAAAAATTAATATTTCATGATATGGAGGCCCATATTTTAGTTTTAATCCAGGAAGCTGCTATGAAGAAGGCATTTATTTATTTGGTGAAGATGAGTCACATTTCCTGGAGTCTTTATTGTTTCCAGTTGTTGATGCATGTGCTAAAACTCATAAAGAAACAAAAATGAAAAATACTGATGACAGAAGTGAAAAAGTGAAGACAACACCATTAAAACAGCATCTACTGACTAATACATTAAATTTATCAGTGGCTTATATCTATGATATTAACTATCCACCTTAGCTCCACCAAAGTGAATAAAGAACCTCCAATTTATGAAACTGTTTGAGGCAGCACTCTCAGCCCATGGTGAGTGTGAGAATAGGAGTCACAAGTGTGTACCTTGACTCTGATGAAGAGTTCAGTGGTGAGTTTTATAAATAGGGAAGAAACACCGGCAGTTTTAAACAAACTGTAGCAGGTGCTTGAATAATGTCATGTTGTTTAACCTTGTTTCCTTCTAATGTCAATGAGATGCTGTAAGAATTTAATTCTTGTTTATATCAATTAGCCTATGGTAAAATTGATTTTCTTATAATTTCTTCCCTTAAAATCACAGTACCTATTAACAATGTTATGTGAGGACTTACTGTAATCAAAAGAATGAAAAAAGAGGGAATGTTCTTCAGTTCATTTTATGAAATCAGATCCTAAAATCTAGTATAACTGTGAAACACCAATATGAAAATTTTAAAATTTTACAGAAATGGAAAATTACAGTCCACTTTCAGTCCACTTTTATCCGTGAAATAAATGCAGGTGTCCTAAATAAGATACTAGTGCATCAAGACCAGCAATCCACAAAGCCAAGTTTGTCCAAGAAATGCTGCAAATTGGTTCAACAACAAAAAATAATTTGCCAGGAGAAGAATCATCAGCTTACAATAAAATGTAGGATAAACACCATGCCCTGGTTGGTGTGGCACAGTAGATTGAGCACCAGCCTGTAAACCAAAAGGTCACAGGTTCGATTCCCAGTTAGGGCACATGCCTGGGTTGTGGGTCCTGAGAGCCATGTGTGCAAGAGGCAACCAATAGATATTTATTTTCTTCTCTTTCTTTCTCCCTTCCCCAGTCTCTATAAACAAACAAGCAAACAAACAAAATATTTTTTTTAAATGACCCCCTACAGCTCCTTGGTGGGCAACTCCTGGCTCTAGTGGTCCTTACAGGTCTCTACTCGAGCTCCAGTCTGGCTCAGCAACCCAGCACAGATGCTGCTGGCCCACTATTTGGGCCATGGTCAACATGGAGCAAATGGTGAAGCCTGGTGGGTGAAATCAAACACTTTGAGCAGAATCCACCTGATGGCTATGAAGTTACTTCAGCTTCTGAGGAGCTCCTAAGGCAGCACTACATTGACCTGAAAGACCGCCCATTCTATTCCAGGCTGGTGAAGTACATAAACTCAGGGCCCATGGTAGTGATGGTCAGGGGCTGAATGTGATAAGGGGAGAATGATGCCTGGGGAGACCAATCCAGCAGATTTTAAGCCAGACATCATTTGCAGAGACTTTTGCATTCAAGTAGGCAGGAATGTCATTCATGGCTGTGATTGAGTAAAAAGTGCCTTTGGTTTAAGCCCAAGAACTGGTTGACTACAAGTCTTGTGCTTTTGACTGGATCTATGAATAAGATAATAGACAAAACATCAGTCCCCTTTGGCTCCACTTGGATGTGTCCTTGGACACAGCTCTTCATTCCATTGACTTAGAAGCAATAGGATTGATCTTTTCTAAAGCTTAAAGCCTTTGGAAACTAGAGGAGTGGGGGGTGACACCATCTACAAAAACCCTAAAACAAATCTGATGTTGAAATATTGGAAATATTCCCTTTAGGATACAAAATAAAAGGATGCCTACTGTCACCAATTTAACATTATATACTCTTATACTGGGTATCTTGCCTAATGCAAAAAGAAAAAAATTACAGAAAACTAAAATAAAAGGATTCAAAAAAGAAAGAACAATGAATATTTCTACTATTCTTAGGTGATTGGGGATCTGCACATTGGGATCTACCTAATATTTTTTAAAGGCCATGGTGTTCCATTGTGTGAATGTCAAACCCTCTATTTTAGACACTTAAATTGTTTCCATTCTTTTTTTTTTAAGATTTTATTTATTTATTTTTAGAGAGAGGGGAAGGGAAGGAGAAAGAGAGGGAGAGAAACATCGATGTGTGGATGCCTCTCACGTGCCCCTTAGTAGGGACCTGGCCTGCAGCCCAGGTATGTGCACTGACTAGGAATTGAACCAGCGACCCTTTGGTTCCCAGGCCAGCTCTCAGTACACTGAGCCACACCAGCCAGAGCTACTTTTGTTTAATTTATAGAGTACCATTTCAGTCAGTTTCTCAGTGTGTAGTTTTATGGAACCTGACAAGCTTATTTGATTTTTAAGTGTATATGTAAATGTAGTTGTTTAAAAAGGCCAAGATATTCTTTAAGTAGAGAAAGAAAATGGAAGGAATTTGCCATCAGAGGTCAGAACATTAAAAAAGATGCAGTAATTAGGATAGTGTTATATTGGCAAGTATAGGATAATGTGATATTGCCAAGTAGAGAAGTGTAGCAGAGTCCAGAAACCTATACATGTATGTATTTGTGATATGTGATGGGGACTGTTTGGCAGATCATTTAGGAAATAATTGACTTTCAGTAAATGGTGGTTAATTTGCTATTCATTTTGGGTGAAATATGAAAAAAATTGGATCCAAGTGCCAGGCTATACATAAAAATCAGTCTCATGGATTAAAGAATTCTCTAAAGGAAAATTCTGAAGCTTTTAGACAGTAATATAAAATATTGTCATGAACTTCAGATAAGGAAAGATTTCCTAAGATACAAATATCTTTGCAATAAAAGAAAAAAATGATCAGTTTTACCACATTAAAATTAGAAACTTCTTTTCTCAAAAGGCACAATAATGATAGTGAGAAGACAGGCCATCGAGTGGGAGAAGATAATTGCAGCACACATAACCTGTAGTGGACTAGTCCCAGAATGTCTGTAAAGATATTCAAATATCAATGAGTAAAACCAGATAATACAAAAGAAAAATGGGCAAAAGATTTGTACATCTACTTCACAAAAGAGGAAGTCAAATGGCCAATAAATATATGAAAAGTTGCTCATCTTCATTAGTAATCAGGGAAATGCAAATTAAAACCACAGCGAAATTACTATTTCATAACAGGTAAGGAAAAGTAAAACATCCTAAAATAAAACCTCACTAGGTATTGGTGTGGTTTTGAAATAAAGGGAATTGGTTTTATTGAATATTTTGTTGTTGGGTGAGTAAATTGGTATAGTATTTTAGGGAAAAAATAAGGTTCTATCTAGAAATGTAAACATCTGAATACCCTTTTACCTTGTAGCCCCATCCCTTGATATATACCCCAGCTAAAGATAAGTACACATGTGCAATAAGATACATGTATAGGAATGTTTATTAGGAGCATTTTCCATAAAGCCAAACACTGGAAGGAAAAAATGTCCATCTACAATTGAAAAGAAAAATTGCAGCAGGTCCATATAGTGAGATTCTGTATGTTAATGAAAGTGCAAGAAGTGCAGTCATGTACAATATGAGTAACTCCCACAAAGCATTGAAAAGCAGTCATGAAAGAATTGTATGATTCCATTCCAGTGAAGGTCAAAAATAGCCAGGAAAAGGGGGGAAAAATATATATATATAACTTAGGAATTCAGAGAGGAAACAAAAAAATTAATACTAAATATGCTAATTTGGGAGGAGATTTATGATATAGGATAAGGCACACAAATTTCTGAAGTGCCAATAATTTAAAATGTGTGGTGGCTATGTGGGTGCTAGTTTTATTATTAAACTGAACATGTATTTTTAATTCAACTTGAAAATAATTATCTATAAACTAGAAATTTTAAATTATGTGTGTTTTATACAATCTTACTGATGTATGTGAGTTCATAACTACAGTCTTACTACTTGTTTTCTATTTGTCCCATTTATTTTTATGGTCCTTTGTCCTTATATACATCTGTCTGTCTGTTTATTAGAATTCTTGTGGATCTTCTTTTGCCTTTCCCCATTACCTTTTTAAGTAAACATCTTTCATTGTTCCTTTAGAAGTTATTTTAAACATTATGGTGTGGATTCTTGATTCTAATATTAGAGGATAATATTAATTTCTGCTTTTACTATTTCGTAGGCAATGTTTGACCTTGGAACATTTTAACTCCATTTACTCACCCATATCTTTTGTATTTTCATGCATTTTAATTTTACATTATTTTAAATCTCACAAAGTAACATCACTTTTTTGTACGATCATTAGTCATTTAGAGTTACCCAAATATTTACCATTTCCATTTTTTTCATTTCTTCCTATATTTTCATCTTTCCATCTGGGATAATTTTGCTTCTGCCTGAAGAACTCCATTTATTATTTCTTTTTTTAGGTCTTCTCAAGTTAAGTTCTGTCGGTTATTTGTCTGGAAATACCTTCATTTTGTCTTCAGTTTTACAGGATATTTTAACATAAGTATTGAATTGTAGATTGACGGTTACTGTTTTTCAGCACTTTTACTGTCAGTATGTTGTCTTCTGACTTCTATAATTTCTTTTCAAAAGTTAGACATCAGTCTTCTGTTGCTTCTTTGAGGATTGTGTCTGTATTTCTCTAGCTCCTTTTAAGATATTCTTCTTTGCTTTTCATCAGTATGATGCTAGTTAGGGGCTTTGTTTTGCTTTTTAATTTATCCTGCTTTGGGCTCATAGACCTTGATTCCGTGGCTTGACATCTTTCATTGTCTTTGGAAAATTGTTAGCCATGATCTCTTCAGATACTGCTTCTGCACAATTCTATCTTTTCTCCCCTCTTGATACTCCAATTACATGCTTCTCTGTACACTCCACCTTTTCTATTCTTCATGTTATGGTCAGGGTATTTTCTACTAGCCTCTTTTCCAGTTTATTAATACTCTCTTTAGCTAGAACCAAGTGGTCATTAAGCCTGTGTATTGAGTTCCATTGGATTCCTTTTTATAGATTCAAATTCTCTAGTGAAATTCTTCATTTTGTCATCCCTGTGTTAAACATTTTATCACTTATTTTCTGATCCATTTTCTGATCCAATCAGGACTTTGGATTACTTTGAGCTCTATTTCTATTTGCAGTTTTTCACCTTTGTCCTGTTTCTTATTGTACCTGTTTTTTTAAAAAATTAGAATCTTGGACATTATGTATTGAAAATTGTAGAGGCCCTAAATGATGTTACTTTCCATCACAGTGGGTTCACCCTATATTCTGGCAGGCAGCAAGGGACACAGCCTCTCTTGATGGTTTTAAAATATGCCTAATATACTTTAATACTCCTCCCTTTAAAAAGGTATAGCTTAATTCTCTTGGGCTATGCTTAGTGACAGCAGATAGAATATAATAAAAGTGATGGTACGTAATTAGATCATAAAAGACAACATAGCTTCCTTGCTTTGTCTTGGATTGGTTGCTCTGCGGCAATGTAATTGCCATAATAGCATGGCAAAAACATAGGACACTTGAGAACATTGAGCAAGCTGTGCAGAGTTCCACGTGGTGAGGCACCCTGCCATGGCCGACAGCCATGTAAGTAAGCCATTTTGGAAACAGAACCTCCATCCCCAGTCATGCCTTCACATGAGTATAGCCCCTGCCAAGTCATTACCCTGACGGCAACCCATGAAAGATCCTTAGTCAAAACTCTCCAACTATACTGCTTCCTACTTTACCCACAGAAGCCTTGAAACTATGTTTATTTCTTGAAGCCATTATGTTTTGGGATAGACTACTGTATAGCCATAGATAAATAATACAACATTTCAATTCACTAGGGAATTGAGCAGAACTGAGGCTGATTTGCAATCTTTATAAGATTCAGTCTATTCTGTTTTTTTCCCCTGTTTCTATAGTGTCACCCTTCAAGAGTTCCACCAAGAAGCCTATGGTGTTTCTTATGGCTCCCCCGCATTGCTGGTCTTGTATTCCAGTGTTTATCTCCCCAGTACATTTCACTGTAATTTCAGCCACTTTCTGCTTGGCTTCTTAGTATTCCTGAACAGCTTGACAAATGCCTTAAGAGGAACACTACTGGCAAGTGTCTAGTCTATATCTCTATACCCTCATGTTCCCTGGGATCTTAGTTCCTTAGGTCCTGGCTTCCACCACAGCTTTCTGATCTCTTCAGATACTTACTTAAATTTTTTCTTTAAAATTTTAATAGAGCTTTTTAAATTTTTCAAGTGGGTGGGGCTACATTGTAGTAGTTCTACATAGCAATTTATGTTCTTTTGGAAAATATGTTCGAATATCATTATAAATCTAGAAAAACCAGGTTTAATTGTTTTGTCTGATAGCCCAAGTATTGAAGGAATTAATGTCATTACTAACTTTGTATGTATAATAGTGATTGGATTTAGAAGTTCAGGCATTTTTCTTTTTAGAATGTGAAAGGCAGTAACAGCTGAGCTGAAGTATCTCATAGAAGAGAAAGCTTATGGACCAGAACATGTATTTGATAAAGAAGGAAAGTGCTCAAATAGGAAGAAAATATTTTTATGTGCTGTCCTGTCCAAAGATCAAGAGCAAGCATCAAGGTCTAAGGCACCCAAGAACAGACCACTTCACCAGTGTTTGATTGAAACATTAATATTGTCTAAGACTTAAGTCCCGTGTTGAATTTCTCATGAAGAAATGTTTACAGAGATACAAAGGAGAAAAAGTAGTCAGCAGCCACAGTATTTTAAGAGATTTTCTATTTTGCATGTGTTCTTTCCTATTTATTCTTTAATAGCATTTATTTAGTCTTAATAATAAACTTGTCCCTCTTTTACAGATGAGGAAACCAAGTAGATTTGTAGCTAGTAAATAAAAGAGCCAGAAATGTAGATGGAGGCAATTTTGTCTTTAGAACCCATGTTCTTAATCTTCTATATTGTTATATTAGCTGGAGAATTTTAATTACTAGTTTTAGACACAGAAACTTTTCTCCAAGGTAAAATACAAATAGAAAACATGTTAAGTGCATCCAGATGACCATGAAAATCATTAGTGTCCTTAATTTTCCTCCCAGATATGGTTCATTTAAAAAAGAGCTATTATTGGTACCAGTCAGTGGAACAGTTTCATGAAAGTTACATATTTTGAAATGCTCATGAAATTCTGAATAGATTCCAGATTTATAGATAGATTCTTCAGAATAAAAATTAACTGCTTTGTTCACACACACAAATTTTTTTTATTTTTTTATTTCTTGATTTGAGGGGGAGAGAGACATTGATTAGTTGTTCTACTTATTTATGCATTCATTGGGTATGTGCCCTGACCAAAGATCAAATCAGCAACCTTGGTGTAGTGGGACAACACTCTAATTGACTGAGCTACCTGGCCAGGGGACACACAGTTGTTATCGAAGTTAATTAACATAGAATCCCTACTGAAAACTACACAAACAGTAAGTGTATAGCTTGGTGAATTTTGACAAATCCAAATAACATGTGAATTATCACTCAGATTAAAAACAATACCTCTGGTATCCAGTCTGATTTATACCACACTCACAGTCACCAATCCCACACCTACCATACCATCCTAAGTAACCACCATTCTAACTTCTAACACCATAAGTTGTTTATGTTTGCTCTTCACCTTTATATAAATGGAATCATACTACATGAACTCTGCTGTCTTGCCTCTTTTGCCCAACATTATATGTTGTGAAATTCATCCAGGCCATTGCTCAACAGCAATAATTTGTTCATTATCACTGCTGTATAAATTAATACGAATTATGAATTCATAATTCATGCTATATAATGCTATCATGCTATATAATATGAATTGATCACAATTTACCCATTTACAACTTTTCATAGGCATCTGGATTTGTTGATGGGAAATTATGAATAGCCCTGCTATGAACATTCTTTGACATGTCTTTTGGTGAATGTACTTACAACTGCACTTCTCTTGGATGACTGCCCAGAAGTGGAATTGGTAGGCCAATAGGCTGTGTGTTTTTTCAGATTTTATAGATGTTACCACTTTACCAAAGAAGTTGTACCACATATGCTCTCAATGAAAGAACATAAGGTTTTTGTTACTCCATATTTTTGCCAACAGTTGGCATTATCTGCCTATTTTCATTTTAGCCACACTAGTGTGTTCATAACATCACATATTGGTTTTAATTTGTATTTCCTTCTAATAATGAAGTTGAGCACATGTTTATGTTCATTAGCCATTGGATATTTTCTTTTATAAAGTTTCTCTGAGACTTGCACTTTTTTTGAGATGCCTTTCTTTTCACATTTTTATCAGATACATTAACTGTAAATATCTTTTTCCCAACCCAGATCTTCCCACTTCTGTAAGAGTGTCTTTATATAAATTGACTCTTCTTAATTTCAGTATACTCTTTTTCATAGATTCTACTTTTTTGATGAATGTTCCATTTGTTTTAACTATGTTCTCTATCTTTCCTCAATATTCTTAAAACTATTAATGATAGTTTAATTCCATTGTATTATAACTTCAGTATCTGGATCATTTCTGCATCTGTTTCTATTGGTGTTCTGTTGGTTTCTGGTCATTTGATTTTTTCCCAAATCTGTTTTCCCGTATGGTTGGTTCTCTTTTCATTTTAATGCTGTTTTCTTTAGCCATGCAGAAGCTTTTTGACTTGATGAGATCCCATTTGTTTATTCTTTCCTTTATGTCCCATGCTGTAGGCCTAGGGGACATACCAATGAAAATATTGCTGTGTGGAATATCTGAGATTTTCCTTATACGTTCTCCCGAAGGACTTCTATGCTGTCATAACTTATATTTAAGTCTTTTACCCACCTGCAATTTATTTTTGCATATGGTGTAAGTTGGTGATCAAGTTTCATTTTTTTTAATGCAGCTGTCCACCTATCCCAACACCATTTGTTGTAGAGGCTATTTTTACTCCATTGTATTCTACTGCCCACTTTGTCAAACATTAATTCACCATAGAGACTTGGGGTCATTTCTGGGCTCTCTATTCTGTTCCATTGATCTATGTGTCTGTTCTTACACCAGTACCAGGCTGTTTTGATTACCATGCCCTTGTAATATAGTTTGATGTCAGGTATTGTGATCCCTCCTACTTTGTTGTTCTTTCTCAAAAGTGCTGCAGCTATTTGGGATCATTTATGGT
The DNA here is from genome assembly GCA_004027735.1 of Carollia perspicillata. Lineage (NCBI taxonomy): Eukaryota > Metazoa > Chordata > Mammalia > Chiroptera > Phyllostomidae > Carollia > Carollia perspicillata. Next base: position 1,328 of record PVKM010000790.1, on the reverse strand, counting down.
TCCATACAAATGTTTGAAGTGTTTGTTCTGTATCTGTGAAGTATGCCATTGGTACTTTAATAAGGATTGCATTGAATCTATAAATTGCTAGGGGAAACATGGACATTTTGATAATGTTAATTCTTCTAATCCATGAACACAGTATATGCTTCCATTTGTTTGTATCTTCCTTAATTTCTTTCTTTAGTGTTGTGCAGTTTTCTGAGTACAGGTCTTTTACATCTTTGGTGCGGTTTATTCCTAGGTATTTTATTTTCCTTGTTGCTATATCAAATGGAAATTTTTCCTGATTTTTGTTTCTGATATTTCATTGTTGGTATACAAAAATGCCTTCGATTTCTGAGTATTGACTTTGTATCCACTGTTTACTTACTAGCTCGGGTAGTTTTTGGTGGAGTCTATAGGATTTTCTGTGTACACTATCATGTCGTCTGCAAACAATGACAGTTGTGTTTCCTCCTTTCTAATTTGGATGCTTTTATTTCTTTTTCTGGTCTGATTGCTGTGGCCAGAACTTCCAATACTATGTTGAATAGAAGTGGTGCAAGTGGACAACCTTGTCTTGTTCCTGATCTTAGTGGGAAAGCTTTTCATTTTTGCCCATCCACTATGATGTTGGCTGTAGGTCTCTTGTATATGGTCTTTATTATGTTGAGGAATAGAGGAATAATAATAGAGAAATGATAGAGGAATGCTTCCCTCTATTCCCATTTTGCTGAGCATTTCCATCATAAATGGGTGCTGTACCTTCTTATCAAGTGCCTTTTCCACATCTATTGATACAGTCATGCGATTTTTGTCTTTCCTTCTGTTTAGTGATATATTACATTTACTGATTTGCAAATGTTGTACCGTCCTTGCATCCCTGGGATGAATCCTACTTGATCATGGTGCATAATCTTTTTTAACATATTGCTGGATGTGGTTTGCCAATATTTTGTTGAGGATTTTAGCATCTATGTTCATCAGCAATATTGACCTGTAGTTTTCTTTCTTTGTTGTGTCTTTATCTGGTTTTGGGATCAGGATGATGTTGGCTTCATAAAAAGAGTTGGGAGTCTTCTGTCTTCTTGGATTTTTTGGAATAGCTACTCGAAAATGTTTTGGACTAATTAGCTATTCCTTAAATGTTTTGTAAAATTCTCCTGTGAGAGCATCCAGTCCAGGGCTTTTGTGTCCCGGGAGTTTTTGATTACTGTTTCAATTTTGTCAGCTGTTATTGGTCTGCTCAGGATTGCTGCTGCTTCTTCATTCAGTTTTGGGAGATTACATTTTTCTAGAAATTTGTCCATTTCACCTGGGTTTTCAAATTTATTGGCATATAGTTC